>OU015499.1:52581872-52757682 GCA_907164885.2 Dolomedes plantarius | reverse complement strand
GCGTCTAAATCAGGCAGTTTATCCATACTGGCAATTCCAACAACTAATTCAGAACAACCACAGTACGCGCTATATATGCAGTTACCACAGCGCCCTCACTTGCGCATACATGATGCGCAGCGCTACACAATTTGCATAGACTTTTCTATCCCTAATTCAGTGGCACTTCAGTGTATATTACCTGTACTATATTCTTTAGTATATTATATTAAATTTAATTTGAATATTTTCTTCTACATTATTTAGTCTATAAAAATATCCGTTACGATTTTTTTATAAATATTTTTTTTACTTTAATTGCATACATTGACCGTTGTATTTAATTTGAATATACTCCGTATAGTGAAGTACAAGATTTCATCTAGACATGCTATAAAAATCAAGCAATCATCTCACAGACTGAAGCTCGTTTGCATATAGTACATTTTTTCATCAGCCTACACTACCTACTTATTCCACAGATGTTTGGCTACAGGAAGAGTAGTGGTAACTACATTCCATGGGGCGGGCCCTCCACAGTCGGATGATATAGCAATGCATAAAACTTCAGTGATCAGTAAAAACCGAATGTAGGAAGGGAAATTGAAAGTGGGGAAAACAAAAAGGTTCGATAGTACAAGTAAAGGTACAACATGGGGGAAAATACGAGACTGAGCGAACAAAGAGCAGGATAAACAATTTAAAGTTACGAGCAAGAATGGCAAACGGCCGTTTTTCGTTAGCTTGGTCAGCAGGGTTGTAATCGGCAAGATTTTTAATAAGATCATTTGTAAATCTTTATGGAAATTAATAGCAAGATTTTTAAGTTAATTTTTAGTAGTGGTGAAATTTATCTCCTTATAAATGTCAACATTGCGAAAACACCATGGGGAGTTAGTGACTTGCCGAATACTCATGTTTTGAGCAACAGCCAGAAGTTTTGTGTTGGAATCCGCTGCACTTTGTTCTTGTGTCACTCCTCGTTGCTTTTAAAATGCCCAGAAGTAATTGTCGATCATTACTTTGGAAATGTGAGTTTATATCTCATGGTAAGACCTTGAATGTTAAATAACTGTTACCCATATAATTACTTGAAAATATCATTCACGAAATCTTGGGTTTGCTAAACGCTGCTCTTTTTATAGTCAATAAGAATGTTCACAGTAAATTTAAGCTGCGAACTTTTACGAGTTGAATTCTAGTGTGATGAGTCTGCATACCGGTTAAGTTGAAAGTATATTATTATTTAAAATAAAACTAAATATAAAAAGTGGTAGCGTCATATTAAATAAAATATTTAATTGAAAGCTTCAAGATAGGGGTCTTCAACCCGTAGCCCGCCGAAACATTTCGATAATGCAAAACGAAAGTTTGAAATAAATTTGAAAAAAACCTTAGAGCGGCAAATTCTCTCACACAAAACAGACCTATAATGCACGGGGAAAAGTAGCCCATGGCACATACGCGCATCAAGATAATAATGTGAATGCGCTACCCCTAAAGAACTTTGGAACAATAAGTGTATCAAAAAAACGGACGCGTTATGCGCACACAAAAAACCGCTCTGCGAAAGGCCTACGAAAACACGTTTGGGCGCACGGAGGAAATTTGTCTCTGTCATGAGGCAAGACACCAATGACTGTTGAAAACACAGATCGGACAAACGAAAACTCTTATTTGGATTTCAAATTTTCCACATAGGTGCTATAACAGGTCGTTCGCAAAGCTGTTTTTTATGCGTGCATAACGCGTCCGTTTCATGACTGGAAATTCAAAAATGATGCTAGAGTGCGCTGTTTACTTAATCGGACCATACCTCTTAACAACTCCCCTGGATGGCTGGATATATCACTTTTTTTTCTGGAGGAGGTATAAAACTCAAAAGCAAAAAATAATTACATAGGAATGTATGACAGAAAATGCAAACCTAATCAGCTAGAGGATAAAGAAAGATGCAGAAATCCACCCATTGTTGGCTTTTCATCTCTATACATCTTTGTATATCGTCTAGCTGAACATGTTTGCGTTTCCAGTCATACATTCCTATGTGATTCTGTTTTGTTTTTCAAATTTCTACCTCCCTTAAAAGTTTGTACATGGAGTTTTGAATCACGCTGTATATAATAAAAATGGCAAATTGGGCCGTGTCAGTAACATCAGTTTTGTCATTCATCGACAGCACTGTAAACTTTGGAAGATTTCTTTAAAGTATTTGAAACATAATTTATGAATTTCTAGCATTTTACAAAGGAGTATGGGTAAAATATATGCGTTCCGGTGACGTGAACAAGAAATGAGCAGAACAGAATAAGATATAGAAACGTGCTAACAAACTAAAATTAATAGATGTACGTTTTTTCTTTCATTATTTAAATCATAGGGTTCTCTTTGATCGTTAGTCACTCCTCGTTGCTTTTAAAACGCCCAGAAGATGATGATCATGACTTGGAAAATGCGAGTTTATTTCTCATCATAGGACCTTAACGGTTAAGGAAAACTTTAGCACATCATTCCTTGGGGGTATCATTTACAAAATTTCGGGGTTCCTAGTGGTTGCTTTTTTTATAGTTCATACGAACGCTCGCAGTTATTTTAAGCTGCGAGCTTTCCTGAGGCACACGTAAGACTATTACGTTTTGGTACCTCTTAAGGGGAAAATTATTGTTATATAAAATAAAACTAAATATAAAAAGTGGTAGCATCGTATTAAACAAAATGTTCATTTCAAAGCTTCAAGTTAGGGATCTTCAACCCGTAACCCGCCGAAACATTTCGATCATGCAAAATGAAAGTTTGAAATAAATAAAAAAAAACCTTAGAACGGAAAATTCTCTCATCCCAAAAAGATCTAGAATACATGGGGAAAAGTAACCCACGGCCCATAGGCTTATCGAAATTATAAACTGGTCATTGAATTCAGAATCTTAAGGCGAAATAAACACAAGAATCAGCATGCCAAGGCTCTTTCTTTCTAGATCCTCACGTGGGTCTCGTCTTCATGCATTCATTCTGTTTAATGCAATAAAAAGTACAAAATACATTCATTCAACTCCATTTTTGTTATTTGTATAAAATAACAAATAAAAACAATTTAAATTTAATAATGTTTATAAAGTACAAAAAGCTTTTTGAAACACACCACACTCACAAAACTTCAGTGAAATGTTTTGAAGGAATTTATCCTTCTTCATCTATGTATATAATACAGTTCTTTAACGGACCGACTGACTGATTGGCTGACTGATTGAAAGACAACGCACAGACCAAACTGTTGGCCTTAAAGGGCTGAAATTTTGCACGGCGATTCTTCTTATAGTGTAAGGGTGCACTAAGAAAGATTTTTGAAAAATTCTCCACAGATTTTTTTAAATTAAATTTTTAAGCTCTTTTTGTAACTACTTTTAAGTTTGAATTTAAAATAATAATTTGAGGTTTATAAAAATTATTATCACGAAACACATGATGAAAATTCCTTTAAAATGAAACCTTTTTCGAATCTGTACCTCTATTTTCTGATTTTTGGTGAATTTTTAAAGATTTATTTTTAGAATTAAATTTATTAAATGATGATCACGTGGTTCCTATTCTTTTTGATACTTTAAATTAATTTATCGGCACGTGCATATCAATGAAATAAATTGACAATATTTTTTTTTCTTTCTAATGCGGCAGACGATTGAACTTTATCCAAAAAAAAATATTAAAATGCAGTAAAAGAAATGTTCCTCAAACTGTAATACACTGAAGTGCCACTGAATTAGGGATACCTACCGAGTAACGAGTTGGGCCTCCTCTGGCCTTGATAACGGTTGCCACACGACGAGGCATAGATTCAACAAGTTTCTGGAAACGTTCCACGGGAATGGCTTGCCAAATATTGGCTAAAGCTGTCCATAATTCAGTAAGGTTCTTTGGTGCTGTGTGATGGCCTTTCACGCCTTCTTCCAAAACATCCCAAAGATGCTCAATAGGATTTAAGTCTGGTCTTCTAGGTGGCCAATTCATGACAGAGAAGTCAGAGGAATGCTCATCCAACCAGCCAGTAGCCAACCGGGACTTGTGAGAGGTACAATTGTCTTGCTGGAAAACTCCATTACCGTGCGGGTAACAGAACAGCATAAAGGATGGAGGAGGTCACCCAGCAACTCTACGTACCGAATTGCATTAAGGGAGGTTGGTGCTCGCACCAAAGATCCCAAACTGTGCCACGAAAAAACACCCCAGACCATGATTGAGCCACCATGCCCTTGTACAGTTCCAGCCAGGCATGCAGGATCCATGGCTTCATGAGCCTGACGCCATATTCTCAGCCTCCCGTCGTCGTCGAAGTAGTCGGAATCGAGACTCATCACTCGATGCTACTCGTTTCCCGTCCTCTACACTCCAGTCTCTGTGCTCTCTTGCCCAGGCAAGACGTGCAGCCCGATGGCGAGTATAGAGCAATGGTACTTTCGTAGGTAAACGGCTCTCGAAACCCATACGATGAAGCGAGCGTTGCGCAGTCCGTTTACTGACTGTACGACTGGAACCGTCATTAAACTGGGTGGTAATTTGAGCTAATGTTTGGCTTCGCTGGCTACGTACAATGCGCCTCAGCCATCTCTCACCACGCACTGTTAAGGCTAATTGTTCTTTGCAGTTTGCCCGATCGCTAGTTTTTTTTCCACCATCCATGTATTCTTGGTATACTCTTGACACTGTCGACCTTGAAAATCCTAACTGTCTGATGATTTCGGAAATTGAATGGCCCATGCGTCGCGCACCTACGATTTGTCCGCGATCGAAGGCGTCTAAATCAGGCAGTTTATCCATACTGGCAATTCCAACAACTAATTCAGAACAACCACAGTACGCGCTATATATGCAGTTACCACAGCGCCCTCACTTGCGCATACATGATGCGCAGCGCTACACAATTTGCATAGACTTTTCTATCCCTAATTCAGTGGCACTTCAGTGTATATTACCTGTACTATATTCTTTAGTATATTATATTAAATTTAATTTGAATATTTTCTTCTACATTATTTAGTCTATAAAAATATCCGTTACGATTTTTTTATAAATATTTTTTTTACTTTAATTGCATACATTGACCGTTGTATTTAATTTGAATATACTCCGTATAGTGAAGTACAAGATTTCATCTAGACATGCTATAAAAATCAAGCAATCATCTCACAGACTGAAGCTCGTTTGCATATAGTACATTTTTTCATCAGCCTACACTACCTACTTATTCCACAGATGTTTGGCTACAGGAAGAGTAGTGGTAACTACATTCCATGGGGCGGGCCCTCCACAGTCGGATGATATAGCAATGCATAAAACTTCAGTGATCAGTAAAAACCGAATGTAGGAAGGGAAATTGAAAGTGGGGAAAACAAAAAGGTTCGATAGTACAAGTAAAGGTACAACATGGGGGAAAATACGAGACTGAGCGAACAAAGAGCAGGATAAACAATTTAAAGTTACGAGCAAGAATGGCAAACGGCCGTTTTTCGTTAGCTTGGTCAGCAGGGTTGTAATCGGCAAGATTTTTAATAAGATCATTTGTAAATCTTTATGGAAATTAATAGCAAGATTTTTAAGTTAATTTTTAGTAGTGGTGAAATTTATCTCCTTATAAATGTCAACATTGCGAAAACACCATGGGGAGTTAGTGACTTGCCGAATACTCATGTTTTGAGCAACAGCCAGAAGTTTTGTGTTGGAATCCGCTGCACTTTGTTCTTGTGTCACTCCTCGTTGCTTTTAAAATGCCCAGAAGTAATTGTCGATCATTACTTTGGAAATGTGAGTTTATATCTCATGGTAAGACCTTGAATGTTAAATAACTGTTACCCATATAATTACTTGAAAAAATCATTCACGAAATCTTGGGTTTGCTAAACGCTGCTCTTTTTATAGTCAATAAGAAAGTTCACAGTAAATTTAAGCTGCGAACTTTTACGAGTTGAATTCTAGTGTGATGAGTCTGCATACCGGTTAAGTTGAAAGTATATTATTATTTAAAATAAAACTAAATATAAAAAGTGGTAGCGTCATATTAAATAAAATATTTAATAGAAAGCTTCAAGATAGGGGTCTTCAACCCGTAGCCCGCCGAAACATTTCGATAATGCAAAACGAAAGTTTGAAATAAATTTGAAAAAAACCTTAGAGCGGCAAATTCTCTCACACAAAACAGACCTACAATGCACGGGGAAAAGTAGCCCATGGCACATACGCGCATCAAGATAATAATGTGAATGCGCTACCCCTAAAGAACTTTGGAACAATAAGTGTATCAAAAAAAACGGACGCGTTATGCGCACACAAAAAACCGCTCTGCGAAAGGCCTACGAAAACACGTTTGGGCGCACGGAGGAAATTTGTCTCTGTCATGAGGCAAGACACCAATGACTGTTGAAAACACAGATCGGACAAACGAAAACTCTTATTTGGATTTCAAATTTTCCACATAGGTGCTATAACAGGTCGTTCGCAGAGCTGTTTTTTATGCGTGCATAACGCGCCCGTTTCATAACTGGAAATTCAAAAATGATGCTAGAGTGCGCTGTTTACTTAATCGGACCATACCTCTTAACAACTCCCCTGGATGGCTGGATATATCACTTTTTTTTTCTGGAGGAGGTATAAAACTCAAAAGCAAAAAATAATTACATAGGAATGTATGACAGAAAATGCAAACCTAATCAGCTAGAGGATAAAGAAAGATGCAGAAATCCACCCATTGTTGGCTTTTCATCTCTATGCATCTTTGTATATCCTCTAGCTGAACATGTTTGCGTTTCCAGTCATACATTCCTATGTGATTCTGTTTTGTTTTTCAAATTTCTACCTCCCTTAAAAGTTTGTACATGGAGTTTTGAATCACGCTGTATATAATAAAAATGGCAAATTGGGCCGTGTCAGTAACATCAGTTTTGTCATTCATCGACAGCACTGTAAACTTTGAAAGATTTCTTTAGTATTTGAAACATAATTTATGAATTTCTAGCATTTTACAAAGGAGTATGGGTAAAATATATGCGTTCCGGTGACGTGAACAAGAAATGAGCAGAGCAGAATAAGATATAGAAACGTGCTAACAAACTAAAATTAATAGATGTACGTTTTTTCTTTCATTAATTAAATCATAGGGTTCTCTTTGATCGTTAGTCACTCCTCGTTGCTTTTAAAAGGCCCAGAAGATGATGATCATGACTTGGAAAATGCGAGTTTATTTCTCATCATAGGACCTTAACGGTTAAGGAAAACTTTAGCACATCATTCCTTGGGGGTATCATTTACAAAATTTCGGGGTTTCTAGTGGTTGCTTTTTTTATAGTTCATACGAACGCTCGCAGTTATTTTAAGCTGCGAGCTTTCCTGAGGCACACGTAAGACTATTACGTTTTGGTACCTGTTAAGGGGAAAATTATTGTTATATAAAATAAAACTAAATATAAAAAGTGGTAGCATCGTATTAAACAAAATGTTCATTTCAAAGCTTCAAGTTAGGGATCTTCAACCCGTAACCCGCCGAAACATTTCGATCATGCAAAACGAAAGTTTGAAATAAATAAAAAAAAACACCTTAGAACGGAAAATTCTCTCATCCCAAAAAGATCTAGAATACATGGGGAAAAGTAACCCACGGCCCATAGGCTTATCGAAATTATAAACTGGTCATTGAATTCAGAATCTTAAGGCGAAATAAACACAAGAATCAGCATGCCAAGGCTCTTTCTTTCTAGATCCTCACGTGGGTCTCGTCTTCATGCATTCATTCTGTTTAATGCAATAAAAAGTACAAAATACATTCATTCAACTCCATTTTTGTTATTTGTATAAAATAACAAATAAAAACAATTTAAATTTAATAATGTTTATAAAGTACAAAAAGCTTTTTGAAACACACCACACCCACAAAACTTCAGTGAAATGTTTTGAAGGAATTTATCCTTCTTCATCTATGTATATAATACAATTCTTTAACGGACCGACTGACTGATTGAAAGACAACGCACAGACCAAAATGTTGGCCTTAAAGGGCTGAAATTTTGCACGGCGATTCTTCTTATAGTGTAAGGGTGCACTAAGAAAGATTTTTGAAAAATTCTCCACGATTTTTTTAAATTAAATTTTTAAGCTCTTTTTGTAACTACTTTTAAGTTTGAATTTAAAATAATAATTTGAGGTTTATAAAAATTATTATCACGAAAAACATGATGAAAATTCCTTTAAAATGAAACCTTTTTCGAATCTGTACCTCTATTTTCTGATTTTTGGTGAATTTTTAAAGATTTATTTTTAGAATTAAATTTATTAAATGATGATCACGTGGTTCCTATTCTTTTTGATACTTTAAATTAATTTATCGGCACGTGCATATCAACGAAATAAATTGACAATATTTTTTTTTCTTTCTAATGCGGCAGACGATTGAACTTTATCCAAAAAAAAATATTAAAATGCAGTAAAAGAAATGTTCCTCAAAATGTAATACACTGAAGTGCCACTGAATTAGGGATACCTTCCGAGTAACGAGTTGGGCCTCCTCTGGCCTTGATAACGGCTGCCACACGACGAGGCATAGATTCAACAAGTTTCTGGAAACGTTCCACGGGAATGGCTTGCCAAATATTGGCTAAAGCTGTCCATAATTCAGTAAGGTTCTTTGGTGCTGTGTGATGGCCTTTCACGCCTTCTTCCAAAACATCCCAAAGATGCTCAATAGGAATTAAGTCTGGTCTTCTAGGTGGCCAATTCATGACAGAGAAGTCAGAGGAATGCTCATCCAACCAGCCAGTAGCCAACCGGGACTTGTGAGAGGTACAATTGTCTTGCTGGAAAACTCCATTACCGTGCGGGTAACAGAACAGCATAAAGGATGGAGGAGGTCACCCAGCAACTCTACGTACCGAATTGCATTAAGGGAGGTTGGTGCTCGCACCAAAGATCCCAAACTGTGCCACGAAAAAACACCCCAGACCATGATTGAGCCACCATGCCCTTGTACAGTTCCAGCCAGGCATGCAGGATCCATGGCTTCATGAGCCTGACGCCATATTCTCAGCCTCCCGTCGGCGTTAAGTAGTCGGAATCGAGACTTATCACTCCATGCTACTCGTTTCCAGTCCTCTACACTCCAGTCTCTGTGCTCTCTTGCCCAGGCAAGACGTGCAGCCCGATGGCGAGTATAGAGCAATGGTACTTTCGTAGGTAAACGGCTCTCGAAACCCATACGATGAAGCGAGCGTTGCGCAGTCCGTTTACTGACTGTACGACTGGAACCGTCATTAAACTGGGTGGTAATTTGAGCTAATGTTTGGCTTCGCTGGCTACGTACAATGCGCCTCAGCCATCTCTCACCACGCACTGTTAAGGCTAATTGTTCTTTGCAGTTTGCCCGATCGCTAGTTTTTTTTCCACCATCCATGTATTCTTGGTATACTCTTGACACTGTCGACCTTGAAAATCCTAACTGTCTGATGATTTCGGAAATTGAATGGCCCATGCGTCGCGCACCTACGATTTGTCCGCGATCGAAGGCGTCTAAATCAGGCAGTTTATCCATACTGGCAATTCCAACAACTAATTCAGAACAACCACAGTACGCGCTATATATGCAGTTACCACAGCGCCCTCACTTGCGCATACATGATGCGCAGCGCTACACAATTTGCATAGACTTTTCTATCCCTAATTCAGTGGCACTTCAGTGTATATTACCTGTACTATATTCTTTAGTATATTATATTAAATTTAATTTGAATATTTTCTTCTACATTATTTAGTCTATAAAAATATCCGTTACGATTTTTTTATAAATATTTTTTTTTACTTTAATTGCATACATTGACCGTTGTATTTAATTTGAATATACTCCGTATAGTGAAGTACAAGATTTCATCTAGACATGCTATAAAAAGCAAGCAATCATCTCACAGACTGAAGCTCGTTTGCATATAGTACATTTTTTCATCATCCTACACTACCTACTTATTCCACAGATGTTTGGCTACAGGAAGAGTAGTGTTAACTACATTCCATGGGGCGGGCCCTCCACAGTCGGATGATATAGCAATGCATAAAACTTCAGTGGTCAGTAAAAACCGAATGTAGGAAGGGAAATTGAAAGTGGGGAAAACAAAAAGCTTCGATAGTACAAGTAAAGGTACAACATGGGGGAAAATACGAGACTGAGCGAACAAAGAGCAGGATAAACAATTTAAAGTTACGAGCAAGAATGGCAAACGGCCGTTTTTCGTTAGCTTGGTCAGCAGGGTTGTAATCGGCAAGATTTTTAATAAGATCATTTGGTAAATCTTTATGGAAATTAATAGCAAGATTTTGAAGTTAATTTTTAGTAGTGGTGAAATTTATCTCCTTATAAATGTCAACATTGCGAAAACACCATGTGGAGTTAGTGACTTGCCGAATACTCATGTTTTGAGCAACAGCCAGAGTTTTTGTGTTGGAATCCGCTGCACTTTGTTCTTGTGTCACTCCTCGTTGCTTTTAAAATGCCCAGAAGTAATTGACGATCATTACTTTGGAAATGTGAGTTTATATCTCATGGTAAGACCTTGAATGTTAAATAACTGTTACCCATATCATTACTTAAAAATATCATTCACGAAATCTTGGGTTTGCCAAAGGCTGCTCTTTTTATAGTCAATAAGAAAGTTAACAGTAAATTTAAGCTGCGAACTTTTGCGAGTTGAATTCTAGTGTGATGAGTCTGCATACCGGTTAAGTTGAAAGTATATTATTATTTAAAATAAAACTAAATATAAAAAGTGGTAGCATCATATTAAATAAAATATTTAATTGAAAGCTTCAAGATAGGGCTCTTCAATCCGTAGCCCGCCGAAACATTTCGATAATGCAAAACGAAAGTTTGAAATAAATTTGAAAAAAACCTTAGAGCGGCAAATTCTCTCACACAAAACAGACCTATAATGCAACTGGAAAAGTAGCCCATGGCACATACGCGCATCAAGATAATAATACGAATGCGTTACCCCTAAAGTACTTTGGAACAATAAGTGTATCAAAAAAAAACGGACGCGTTATGCGCACACAAAAAACACTTTAAAAAACACAAAATCGAGCCAGTGATCTGAACATCACTGGCTAGATGCTCGTTGCTGACAATTCTACCACCGTGTGCACTAATGGTGGCTGAGGCACGAAAAATCTGCCGTGGCTTTAATGTCCTCCAAGTTCCCAAAATCCCTGTGGAGGTGCGGGGATAAGTGTTCCGATTCCGTCACTTGACTCGGTTCAAAATTCGCGGACCAATGTATAGAAGTCCAACCTATCTTGAGGCAATGTCACCCCCCCCCCCCTCTTCTGTAGATAGTGCTCCGGACTCATCGCAAACTTGAGAACAACAACGACAACATTCGTGGAGGTAGTCCTGTCGCCAGTTATCTCACTAGTAGGCGCTGTACATGTCGTGTTCTAAGAAATCTGTATAGATGTTTATCGTAAATCTGTATAGATTTTTGATGAAAAAAACCGATAATGCAAGTACTAATAAAGATCATGCATCGACATGTGACGTACGTGGAAAGAAGCGGAAATGCCACAAATACAAAGACAGCTACCTGGATTTTGGCTTCACTTCAATAGAAGTACCGCAGTGTGTGATCTCTGTTCTAAAGTTCTATCATCAGAGAGCATGAATCCAAGTAAATTGAGACGGCACCCTGAAAAAACGCATCCCAACATGGTCGACAAACCACGCGAATAGTTTAGCAGAAAAATGAAAGATTTGCACCATCAAAAAACTGTTTTCACTCAGCAGGCGCAATTGCCAAAAAATGCTTTGTTGGCGTCATTCAAAGTGGCATATAGAGTAGCGAAGTGCAAAAAGGCCCACACTATTGCTGACGAATGAATTCTACCGGCTGCTGCGGACATGGCTAATATAATGATAGGAGAAAATGCGGGGAAACTTCTGGCGATATTCCTTTGTCGAACAAAACTATGAATCGAAGAATCCAGAACATGGCTCAGGATCTCAATGATCAATTGATAGAAGAAATTAAAGGAAATGAATTTTCGCTGCAACTAGATGAAGCCACAGATAGCAATAAGGATGCACACTTCATCAGCTATGTACCTTTCATTGGTGGTTGTTGTGGCAGGGATCTGAGGTAAATAGTGTTAGTACTTGGATAAATCTAAGAGTGATTACTCAAGTGTACTTTAATCAATCAATTTATTAAGTATCATCACAATATACACATATATAAACATTTCATTATTAATCATACCTTATGCAAATATCATTTTTATTCAATACTGCTATGTGCTATATATCTATATGAATAATTATCAATCATAAATTAACCTGACCACCTATCACTAACTCGGACATTACACGAGCTGGGCATTGGCAGAAAAGCAAGCACAAAACTCTCTCCCTACCTTGGATGACTTCGTCGGCATAACAATGGGGACCCTCTCCTTTCAACAATAGGGGTTCTCCATTGGGGACTCAACAGGTAGCTTCCCGCCTCTTTCTGAATGGTTGGACTGACTCGCCGGACATCTCTTGGTTCTTGTAGCGGGCAGCTTACGGTACGGGGGCGGATTAAGCTCGAGGACTTTTTCCGTCGGCACGAACTCGTTGAGGATGGGCGCTGGTAATTCTTCGCTGGGGATGAGGGTCATTGCTGCTTCGTTGGACTAAGCTGGTGGGGGAATTCTACTGTTGTTCACCCTTTCCTCATCTAGTCATCTCCGGCCTTGGGAATGCGGTGGTCTCCGACTGCTCTTTGCTGTCCGTCCAAATCTGCTGGTGAACAATTGGATGCGGTACTCGGACCTAATCTGGGTTTCACGGGACTAATGCTTACGAGATTCTAATCATCTGTGTGGATCCGTCCGCTGGGCTTCTTAACATCATCATCTACCTATCATAACGTCAGCTTTCAATCTCAGCTTTCGACTATATCCGTCTCTTCGACACAACTGCTTCTATTCTCTCTCTATTCTAACTCTGGGGCTTACATATCTGCCAGGATACATCAAAATGCGCCCCTTTCAGCCTCTGATTCGGTCTACGTCTTTTTGACTTCTCAGCCCAATCTGATCTCTAAACTTTTTCTCCTGCTTCATTAAGACCTTCTCGCTCTTGGCTATCATTGGTGACCCTTTCTAACCAATGAGCCCCCTGAACTTTTATAATTGGGTGCCTCATATACTTTATTCTTTCCTCTACTCCAATCTGAAACCGAGGGGGCCTCAGCCCTGTTTCCGACGCCCTCATTTCCCACGTTGGAATTTCTCACGGTGCACGGGCACCCCGCTGTTTCCACTAACGAACTCCAGCTATCTTCTTGGCCCCTTATCTATTTATTTTCCTGACACTCGGATATACCCATCTCTACTTTCACTTGGCAAGTTCATTAACTGCAGCTGGTCAAGACTCGTTGTACTCATGTTACTTGCTTTCTCTATTCCCTCTTAAAAATGTCTCTTCCTTCACCTGTGACTTGTCTCTCCCTCTTTTCTAAGAAATGAGTCGTCCCTAACTACGACAGTTGTACTATTGTTGAAGACCTTCTGTTTTGCAAAAGCATTACTGGAAGTGCAACGGCTGAAGATATGATCGATATCCTCGACAAATTTATGACGGAAAATTATTTGGGTTAGACAAAGTGCATCGGTGTGTGCATTGATGTTGCTCTATCAATATCTGGTCATTACGAAAGCCCACAGGCGCTGATTCGTCACAAAGCCCCGGATTGTTTGTTGCATGATTTGGATTATATTGCATCATTCACAGAGAAGCACTTGCATCGAAATCGCCGAGTAATCCACTGAATCTCGTCCAAGAATGTGTAAACTATATAAGGTGGTAAACTATATAAAAACTAGGCCACTTAAAGTCAGATTTATCAAAAACCTATGCCAGGATTTCGGGCCTGAGCACACCTTTCCTGTATACTACTGTAGTTCGCGTTGGCTCTCACGTGGCAATGTACTATCTCGAACATTTGAACTTCGACGAGAAATTTACAATTTCCTGAAAGAAAATGATCATGTGAACGCCAACAGTTTCGCGGATCCAGACTTTCTGCTGAAACTGACGTCCTTGTGCGACATATTTGAAAAACTAAATGCATTGATTGTTTCTCTTCAGGGCCGTAATTTGCATATATTGAAGCTTGAAGAGAATATTTCAGCATTCAAGAAAAGACTACAGATGGGGAAAAGAAAAATGAATGATAATAGAGTCAAAGATTGTTTTCCTGTATTGCAGTAATACATGGTATGTAGTGGAGAAAAGGCTTCACATAGCATACTGAGAGTTTTCATAGAGTCCCTATCACAACTAACTGACTGATTCGCAAAGTACTTCGTAGAAGACCAAACCTAGAAGTTTGTGTGGATCAAAGATCCATTCAATATTGAAGCTCCAAAAGAATTAACTTCACAAGAAAACCTTATTGAGCTATCGAGAGACAAAAGCCTGGAAGTGAAATTCGCTTGTTTGGATTTGACGGAGTTTTGGATATTTATAAAAAATGAGTATCCCAATGAGCATACCTAAGTGCAAAAGCTATAAGGGTTCTCATTCCCTTTGCAACTTTATATCTGTGCGAAGCTGGGTTTTCAGAAGTTGTTGTTATAAAGAGCAAATATCGTTCAAAAATTAATATAAAAAAATAATTAGAGTAGTTGTATCAAGCTTTATTCCGCGATTTGATCAATTGTGCAGTGAGCAGCAAGCTCACTCGTCACACTAAAACTAAACACACATATACCAAAAGCATTTGGAAGGTAATTTTAGTTTTAATTTTATTAATATATATTCCTATTAATTACAATTAAAGTACCTGCGGGATTTTTAAACACAAGTTTTATTAATTTATTTATCTTCTAACCACTTACTTCCCTAATTTCTTCTTCACAGTCGTACAAAAAATGTCTCACCTGCAGCAAAGCATTATATTTTGTTTTCTGATGTGCATATCTATGTTAAAACTGTTTAAAGCTCTTAAAGCATGCAACTGAATTAAGTAGAAATCACCTAAAAATCTACTGAGACGGTATCAATTACGATATGTTTCCTTCACGGTATTTTCTCTTCCTCTGATATAATTTAACTATGGAATTCAGTGCCTCTCAGTCGTATGTTTTGAAAAAGAAACAGAAATCGATTTTAACCTCTTTAATGTGTTTTATTTGTTTCACATTACATAGCAATTTTGTGAAAGTATGCTTAGTTTGAACAGCAACTTCAATGACCATTCCATAGAGAGAAATTAAAGGATGTGTAACCAACTAGTTTAAACAAGGCATCATGACGCAAAAACTCTGACTCCTTGGACAGAAACAACCACTAGAGTTCGTGGCGATGCCCTTTGAACTCCTTTTTGCTGAGAAGAAGTATTGGCAGTTGATCCAATGTTTCCATGCTTGTAGCAGCATATTTTCGTGTGTTCCTGTATAATTGTTAAATTTGTGTTAAACTATACTTGATTGTTATGTCTTCATTAAAATAGTAAAATGTCACCTCGGGTTTCATTATTTATTGCCGGGATTGAGTTTTTTTTCTCGGGTATTATGTGACTGTTCCGGTGAATAGCCACATAAATGGCGCCAATACGTGGGGTATCCTGTTGTAACGGGTAAAAAGTTTTATTAGTTGTTGGTCGCTAAAAATAGCACCCAACTATTTTATTTTGTTTTGACTACATTGGATCGGCTCGATTTTTTTTTAGCTTCTACTCAACTTAGTAAAGCGAATGCCTGCACTTTTCTGGTTCGTCGCGACAACAGCTCGTTTGGTCAGAAATAAGTGTCTTTTGATTTTTTATATGTATTTTGTAGTATATATGTATAAAATGTTTTGGCAATCGGGCCCTATATTTATATTAAATAAGGTATTTCTATGAATTTTAAAGTAATTTCTTTATAAAATTTTGGGTAAACAGTTGTTCTAAAGAAAAATTAAAAGTGTTCTTGGCACCAAGCCCAATGAATGTGTAATGTTTAAGTGTATTGATTATAAACTTTTTAGTGTTAACAAGTGCTCTTAGCAATCTAATTAATTTTGTGAAATATTTTTACATTTAATCATTGTAATCGGTGTTCTAAAGGTAACCCTAGCTGGTATTTGAAACCGATAGTAAAGTAATCCTTGCTATATGAGAACCAACAGCGTTCTAACATTAAATTCTGACTGTGTAATATTACGTTTGGTCAGAAATAAGTATCTGTTGTACTTTGTATGTGTATTTTGTAGTATATATGTATAATTATTGAAATCGGTGTTCTAAGGGTAGCCGTAGCTGGTATTAGAAACCGATAGTAAAGCAATCCTTGCTATATGAGAACCAACAGCGTTCTAACATTAATTCTGACTGTGTAATATAGAATTTTGTTTATTTTATAACATTTTGATTAATGTTGTATTTTCTTGTTAAAACCCATGTTTTCAAGTAATATAGGGCTGGAATTTTTTTTTAATTTCGTTTTGATTTTGATTTTTGGTTGAATCTATCTTAATGGAAATTCTGTTTTGTTTTCAATACTTAAATTTAAAATTGATTTTTGTTTAGAATTCTTTAATTCTAATTTGGTTTTTTGTTTGAATTCTTTAATTCTAACTTGGTTCTCGTTTTAAATTTAATTTTGGTTTAAATTTTCCTTTTGTTTAAATTTAAGCTTGATTTGAAATTCTTAAGTGTAAACTTTGTTTTGGATTTGAATTTTGAATTTGATTTTGTTTTAGAAATTGAATTTTGTTTTAATTCTTAATTACAAACTTTCGAATTAAATTTTGTTAGGTATTTTGTTTAAAATTCTGGTTTTGAAATTCATTTAGAATTTTAGTTGATTCATCGCTATTATTGTTTCGATTTTGTAAGAATTCTATTATTACAGGATTGACATGGTACTGTGTTCAAAACTTAATTGATTTAATTGTGTAAACCTTTCATTGTTGAATAATTTAAAAGAAAACTTTTAAATTTTAAGAATATTTAGTAACTTTTGATTTTGTTTTGTTTACTAGAGAAAGTAGGCATATTGTTTTGTATTCACTCCCTATGTTCTGTTTATGTTCTACCGATCTTGTATTACTAATATTTTATTTCAGCTTACACACTTTATACACCAGTTTAATAAGATATTGTTTAGGACTGTTACACCCAATTAGGACCAAATTTTGTTAGGACTCTAAGAGTTGTCATAGATTTCTCAGTGCCACACTGTTAGGACGGTATTTTTACGTCCACAAAATTTCGTTGGAACTCTCCTTCTCCCCCCCCCCCTCAGGCAACAATGGCTTTCCTCGCGCGTGGAAAGAAGGAGGATCTGAGGAACCTGGCTCAAGATTTTGGAGTCGATGTCGCTTCTGACATAACGGTCATCGAATTGAAGAGTCTCATCGTCAAATCTGATCAGTATGATGAAGCCTTTGCTAAAGAAAGATTGGCTACTATCATTGAGGATAGAAAAGCTGAAGAAGCCGAGAGGGAACGACAAGCAGGTCTTGACCGTGCTGAAAAGGAAAAAGAAACAGAACGAGTCCTAAGAGAAAGACAAATGGACTTGGATCGGGCTGAAAAAGAAAGAGAACAAAATCAACGCTTCGAATTGGAGAAGTTGAGACTACAGTTAGAAGCTCAGAAAATTTCTGCAGGCTCCGGAGCCCATGCTTCCGAAGGTGATGTTGACTTACCCAAGTTCGAGTTAAAAAAGCTGATTCCCTACTTCAACCCCAAGCAGGATGATATGGGATTATTCTTAAACCTTTTTGAGAGACAAATGAAGTTCCTGAAGATTCCAGAGGCCAAATGGGTCGCCTACTTGATCGGTGTCCTACCAGCCGATGTGGCTAAGTTGATCGCAAGGGAGCCTGAAGAGAAGGCTCAGGAGTATTCCCACGTGAAGGATGTCCTGCTGAAGCGGTTCAAGCTAACCAGCGAACGCTTCCGACAACTTTTTCGCCAGCATCAAAAAACCCCCGAGAGTACCTGGCGCGACTTCTACTTTGAAATCCGCAGTTACCTGGACGGATGGCTAGAAGAGCTGAATGTCACCAACTTTGACCAGCTAAAGGACCTGATGTTGGCTGACCAACTGAAAAGGAAAACCCCACCAGAGGCCCGTGAACATTTCCTGGATGACTGGCATACATGGAATTCCCCCGGAGAACTGGCTGACAAACTGGATGCTTATGACAACCAACGCTCCACCTCTAGAAAAGATTCGGCTTTCAAGAAAAGAAATTTTGAAAGACTTAAAGAAGACGCAACCCGTCTTAACCCACCTAAAAAGACTTTTCCTTTCCATGGAAATAGAATGGACGGATCTAATCCTGACCCTCCACCCGAAGTTAAACCTGGCGTAGCATGTTTTGGCTGTGGAAAATGCGGGTACATCAAAGCAAAATGTCGAGATTGCTCACCGCCAAAGAAAAAGGTCTCCACCAACCACCTGAAAGCCTTTGCTTCAATAACCAAGGGATCACCAATAACCCTAGTGGACGCAACTATTTGCGGAGTTTATGGAAGAATGTGCGCTGACACAGGCTCTACACATTCCATAGCTGGAGCATATCTTTACTCCCTGTTTAAGGAAAACAAGTTACCTTTTCAGAAAACGGAGCTGACGTTGCACCTAGCAAATGGATCCCAGACTCTGGAGAAATGCTTCACCACCCAGGTTCCAGTATACCTGGAAGGCCGCAAGATTATGACCAACTTCATTATCCTGCCGGACGCAACCAACAACCGCACCTTACTAGGAACAGATTTCCTAGAAACCGCTAGAGTGGTACTGGACTTAGCCGACAAAAACTGGTTTTTTCAGGACAATCCCAAGAAAAAGTACCCCTTCGGTGAAGAATTGCCTCTGGCTCCCGTTCAGGGCAAAGAACAGATAGAATCCAACATCTGCAAACTGAGAGAGGAAGGAGAAAACCTGGATCCTCACCAAAGAAAAGATCTCAATGACCTAATTGTCAAATTTGACACTGTCTTCAAGCTAGGGGGAGGGGCAACACCCTTGATCGAACGTCACATCAATACTGGAGACCACCCACCTGTGGCTGTTCCTCCATATAGGATGTCCCCAACTAAGAAGGAGTTATTGAAGAAAGAACTTGATGACTTGCTTCAGAAGAACATCATAGAGGAGTGTGAATCCGCGTATGGAGCTCCTGTGGTCCTGATTCCCAAATATAATGGAGATGTGAGGCTGTGTATCGACTACCGGAAGCTGAATGCCATCACAGTTCCCGATGTCTACCCTTTTCCCCGCATGGATGACCTCCTGCAGGATGCGAAGCATACTGCCTACATGTCCACCATCGACTTGAAAGCAGGATACCACCAAGTAAATGTTTACCCACCTGACAAGGACAAGACTGATTTCGTGTGTCCCTTTGGAACCTATAGATTCAACAAAATGCCTTTCGGACTTAGAAATGCACCTGCAACCTTTCAGAGATTAATGGATGTATTCAGAAGAGATTTGCCAGTCCTGGTCTATCTGGATGATATCATAGTTTTATCACCAGGTTTCGACCAACATTTAAAGGATTTAGAAGCAGTTTTTACCAAATTAATTAAATTCAACCTTTGTGCCAATCGCAATAAATGTACATTTTCCTGTTCAAAGGTCAAATATCTTGGTCTGTGGATCACTCCTAAAGGAATTGAAGCAGACCCGGAGAAAGTTTCATCTATCCAAAATATTCCCCCTCCAAAGAATATCAAGCAACTGCAGTCATTTCTGCAAACCTGTTCTTGGTACAGAAAGTTCGTCCCGAACTTCTCCGAACTGTCAAGACCCTTAAGTAACCTAACCAAGAAAAACACACCTTGGACATGGACCACTGAACATCAAAAAGCTTTCAACATCCTAAAGAAATGCTTAGTGACACCACCAGTACTAAAGCAAGCGGATTTTACTCAACCTTTTACCATAAGGACGGATGCTAGTAGCTATGCCTTAGGAGCGGTACTTTTGCAAGGTGAAGGTCAAGATGAACGCCCCATCGAATATGCCAGCCGACTACTCAAAAGTGCGGAAAGCAATTATTCCACCACCGAGCGCGAAGCCTTAGCCGTGGTGTGGGCCCTCATCAAGTTTAGAGGATACGTGGATGGACAAGAAGTCACCATAGCATCTGACCACCAGCCCCTGAAGTGGCTGATGAGCCTGAAGTCCCCATCTGGAAGACTAGCCCGGTGGGCCCTACAGTTACAAGCATTCAATTTGAAAATTGAGTATATCCCTGGAAAGGCCAACGTAGTGGCCGACATGCTGTCGCGCCCTACTTGTCTACACGAAGAGGATACGTGCGAAGCCTGCACTTTCTCTGTGATGTTACCTTCCAGAAGCTCAAAAGAATTGAGGGAAGAACAACTTAAAGATAACGACATCAAGAAGATCATAGACACTTTTGAATCTGAAGAGAAAAATGAAAATTTTGCAAATTGGACTGCAAGAGGCTACCTGATGAATCAAGGTGTGCTATACCGTTATGCCCCTGATGTGGAAGCTGAAGACGTACAGCTCGTTGTTCCGGTTCAAGAAAGAGAAAATGTTCTCAAGGAGCACCATGATGCACCGACTGCTGGACACTACGGAGCCGAGGGAACTTTCCATAGAATAGCCTCCCGCTATTATTGGACCGGCATGAGAAAGCATATCACCGAATATATCAAGAATTGCCCAGAGTGCAATAGATATAAAGCCTCAAACCAGAAACCAGCTGGTTTACTACAGACTCCTGTACAGTCACGAAGATTTGAAGTCCTATCCATGGACCTATTTGGACCGTTGCCCGAGAGCAACGATGGGAAGAAGTGGATCTTCATCCTTGAAGATGTGGCAACCCGATGGGTCGAACTGTTCGCATTGCCCAATGCTACAGCGGCTGAATGTGCTAAAGTCCTGTTGGAAGAAGTACTAATGCGGTATGGCTTACCCCGAAAGATAATCAGTGACAACGGACCACAATTCGTGTCTTTTGTGATCCAACAACTGTGTTCCCTGTTAGAGATAGACCAATCACTAACACCAGTCTACCACCCTGAAGCTAACCCAGTGGAACGGAAAAATCGGGATTTGAAGCCTAGACTAGCAATCCTAGTCAAAGATCAACATACAACTTGGCCGGAATACCTGCCACATATCCGGTTCTCACTGAATTCAGCAAAGTGTGACTCGACAGGACACACTGCAGCCTATCTAACTTTCGGACGAGAGCTCAGAACTACTGATGATGTCACCCATGACCTAAGAACAGTCCTTGAAAGTGATAATTTCGTCCCTGAATTTACGCCCTACCTCAAACGTTTTGCAAAAATAGCCAAACAAGTGAAAGAGAGGTTAGAGCAGAAACAAGACAAACACAAAAAGTATGCAGACAAGAAAAGATCACCTGCCCCACACTATGCACCAGGCGATCACGTCTACATTGACCTCCATCCCATTAGCAGCACCGCTAAGGGAAAAACAGCAAAGTTCGTACCAAAGAGAGACGGACCATATGTCATCGTAACGCAAAAGTCACCCACCTCTTACGTGATAGCAAGCCCTGATGACCCGACAGTGCCCTTGGGCATATATCACACATCAGCTGTGAAACCGTGCAAACAAAGACAATCCACAAACCCAGTGTACCCTCTAAGGAAACGGGGTCGTCCGAGACATAAACCACCAGACTCAACTGCAGGTTCCTCGTCGGGACGTCTTCGAAACCTGAGGGGGAGATTGTAACCAACTAGTTTAAACAAGGCATCATGACGCAAAAACTCTGACTCCTTGGACAGAAACAACCACTAGAGTTCGTGGCGATGCCCTTTGAACTCCTTTTTGCTGAGAAGAAGTATTGGCAGTTGATCCAATGTTTCCATGCTTGTAGCAGCATATTTTCGTGTGTTCCTGTATAATTGTTAAATTTGTGTTAAACTATACTTGATTGTTATGTCTTCATTAAAATAGTAAAATGTCACCTCGGGTTTCATTATTTATTGCCGGGATTGAGTTTTTTTTCTCGGGTATTATGTGACTGTTCCGGTGAATAGCCACAGATGAACTAAAATAATCCGTTTATTCGCTGGAACGATTTGCAGTTTTACTTAGCATTGTAGTGAATCTCGCAACAATAATCATGTATTTGGTTTTATGGGTTAAAACTCTTGTTAGCGTTAAATATGGGAGAAAAAATGTGTGGGGATGTTTTCATATGTATAAACATTTACAGAAATAACACTAGTACAGTAGATGGAAATGAAATTCCTGACAGTGGCTGAAAAGATAATAGCACAAAACAAACAAAGCGGGGACAACGATAGATGTCTGCACCAGTCTACAAAACAAAATTAACCGAAAATAACTAAAAGTTAATTCAATTCTGCTTTAAGATGGCTAAGAGTATCAAAAAAATGCATTGTCATCGAGCTATTCTAAAAGTTTCAGATGTCTAGCTAGTCGGGAAGTTAGTTATAAATCTATTGCAAGATTTGTACTAGACAATTAAACAAACACACGTACAAACAAACAAGAAAGCGAGTTAATAAATACATGGAAATAATTGAAGGCACGTTTATGATAATACCAATATTTTATTTATGTTTTATAATAACAATAATTTTAATCCCTTTAGTAGCTGTCTTCGTTGAAAATCCATTTCTGTTAATTGCAGAAGGTACAATATGTTTTACTGTTATATGCTCGTCCGCATTGCGTAATCTCGTACGTTGAGATGCTGTAGGTGCATCATTTACGTGATCGTCAGTCTGGGGATAAGAAAAGAGTCCTTGGGGCCCATCCTTCTCCTTGAAATCTGTTGAGACTTTAATTTTATTAACAGAGAGCAGCACATTTTCTTTATTTTATTTTGAGAATATCTACTTTTTAGATGGCTGCTTTTTTTTTTTTTTTTTTTTTTTTTTTTTTTTTTTTTTTTTTTTTTTTTTTTTTTTTTTTTTTTAAAGCTATCTACCATTTCGTTGTTATAGGAGTTGTTAGAATTTTGGCGTGTGATATGTGAGTTTTCTGTGAATAAAATTCATTAAGTTATTTACGGATGAAAATGTTTTTATTTTCTGTGTTGCTGAAGTTCTTAAGTATAAAGAGTATTATTTCTTTTGAGAAGATGGAATGCATTAAAGCACAGAAGTTATTTCATTTTTGACTCAAGGTAAAAATTTTGATTCATTTTATTCTAAAGGAATGGCTGTTTTCTCGAACCGGGTATGTTCTCAACGGTGTTGAGTAGATTTAGACACACAAACTTTCTTTTATGTTTTGGTTTAATAACATAAAGATTGTCAAGATGTCTCGGTTTAGTCCGGTGGCTTAATGAAATTACCGTTACCTGGCGGATAAAAGCACCAAATATGATATGAAGGTGCCTTAAGGTATACTAATAAATATTAGCCTAGGAGCCCTCTAGAATTTCTAAAAAATTTCATGTACGGCACTAAAATCCAAAATGGCTGACAAGTACGGCAAAATATCACTTTTAACACAATCTATTTAACTGTTAATTTTCAATTACAGCTTTAAGCCCACGAAGTACACTAAAAACCTTACTTAGGGTAGTCTACACATTAAATAAAATACAAAAAAATATATCCTTAACATTTATTACAGTAATTTATAAGTACAAATATAACACTAATAAGTGTTCCCAAAAGAAAAACAAAATATTTATAGCTATTCATCCAATGGAATTCAGTATGCAACAGTTATAACAAATTACACTTGCAAAGTGATGATCAGTCCAGATTGGCTTTCCCACATATGCAACTGTTGTAAGTCTCCTTTGCAGGAACATTTAATCAATTCCCTGCATGACCGGGAAACCTCTGGAATTGTCATCCAAACTGATACCCAGGGCTCTGAAACCTTATTCCAAGCAAAATCCTACGGAGAAGGAATTACTTGTTGTGTTTGTGTGCTAGTCCTCCAAATACCTGCTTGATAAACTGCCCTTTGAATATGCTGTAGAATAGCATCCTCAGTATGTGGAAGTTTGTCCATTGCTCCATTCTTCTGACAGAAAAGCTCCTTTCTTATCTAGTTGATACTGCTGAGAGGAGTGGTATTATCATATAGAACAACAGTCAGTCGTTCCAGCTTCTGGAAGTGTTCAGAGTCGGCTTGCAGTAGTTGGAATGGATGAGTAGACAAATACACAAATGTATCAGTGATGTCTTGAGATGCTTGCCATGCATCCCAAAGGACTTCTTACACTTATATTTGAAGGCGGAGGTTGTGTCGCTACCAGAGTATGAGTGAAACACAGGTAGTGCTCGTGATTTTGGCTTCCCCAGGCTTGTACAGATGGCGTTGATGTGGTAAAACCTGTAATGCTTGCCCATACCAAAGGCCACCCATATATCGGTCAATTAGTTCATACAATGCGCCAGCAAGGATGAAAATCACATCTGTGTCTACAGTAAACACAAGAATATTCTTTGCCCCTTGCTGCAGTGAATATAGTACATGAACCCCAAGCTTCGTGTCTGCCTCTCCATCGTTGCAGTTTTCCATGGGTGTGTTCGAACCGATATGTGCAACTACTTTCCCTGTTGTGACATATACATATTTGCGTGGTGCCAGTTGAACTCTACAACCTTGGAAGTCAAAAATTTGAGCAATTCCTTCTCGTTCATTGAGTCACGGAGAAACTCTGTCCAATTTCGTGGCAGTTTGGTGTTGCCAGATACTTTCCTTCGAATCCCCTCACCTCTTTTTTCCCGGGTATACTCCTTTAAACTGTATGGAATGCAGGTGTCCCTAACAACATCTAACCTTTGGGCATTCTCCAGCTGCTTATGAAAGTAAGGTAGAAATATATATCTTATCAGCATACTGATTTTAGGTGTCTATAACAGTATTGGGCAGGCAGTGACCGATGGCACCACCGTCCTGTCATGTGAAATACAAATGCCCATGTGACATAACTTCTGGATGAGTTTCTTATTTCTGGTAGCTGCATGAACATTGACATAGATCGGGAAGGGTGGATCACGTTCTTTACTGTGTCGTGTCTTCGGAGCAGTATGAGACATTTTTTCGAGTTGTAAACTTTGCACTATCCAATGGTTAAGTATGCCTGAGAGTCACGTTTGTCTTGATCTTGCAAGTTTGAACCATTCAACATCACAGAAACAAGTGACTTGCAGGCAGTGAGTTTTCTTGGCATTGTGCTGGATTGCAGCCACTAAATTTGAAATCTTGGGGACTCATGATATCTTTTCTGACTATTGCTGCTGCTTTGGCCAGGATAACAGCATCTTCTGAGAAATCTCGAAAGTTCAGAGCTTCCCTCAACATGTTTCTCATATCTTCATTGAATATGATTACTGTGTGTCTCCCATCAAATTGCTCTTGGGCTTCTGGGAAATGCTCTAGCAATTGATTCTTCTGTCTTGTCTTGTTGATTTGTTTCTTGTTGCCTAGTTCCCCAAGACGATTTATATACAAAGAGTGGATCTCAGATACTTTGAAAAGGAGAATACCAGACTTCCTGATTTACTATTGTAACTGGTAAGTTCTACCAATGACCGACACTCCTTCATTTTCTCATTTGTGTTTTCTCCTTTTAAGCTTGCCTTGCGAGTGAGGATTCTGTAGCGATTTCTAAACTGGACCAAACATGTAAGATGGTATTTTGCCTCCATTGCTATAAGATCTCCTCCAACTATTCTTGTAATGAAGTGTGTGCCATTGAGCTGTGTGATCATAGATCGAATATTGCTGTCGGTATCAAATGTAACTTCATGGAGCGGGCCTTCATCTTTGATCTTTTCGCAAAACAAGCAACATTGTACCTCCAATGCTACGCGTTTACTAGGACGTTCCATTTTATCAACACAAAATTCGTTTTCTCTTGATTGCCTTTGCCAGCTTTGAATTATTAAACTTCAGATGACAAGATTTGGGGCATGAAGCGGAATGAGAAGCAAAGTTTGTAGCAGTTTCATTAATTCCGAAAGACAGTTCAACTGGAAGAGCATCAATGCTGCGGAACTGTTTTACATTCTTCAGTAATGTTGTGTAGGCATCTGTTTTTTCACCACTTGTCCCTTGGGTCAGTAAAGAACATTTCAATCTTTCACCAGGGTCATGCTGGCAAATCACACATCGATCCCAGTTCACATCCATGTTACATTATCCTGGAAAAAATAATGGAAATATAACTAGAATTTAGTCTGTGAGAAACGCTACATAAACAGGAATGAAATCCACGATGGTCAACACCTACAACGTGACATCACAAATCCCATTTTTTATGGTTTTTGCAGTAGTGGTGCCTCGAAAAGAAAGATTCACATGTGATATTTGGTTGTAGTCGGCCATTTTGGATTTTAGTGCTGCACAAAATTTATATTGCTAAGTATAATACACAGGCCTACTAATTCTTCTCGTCCAAGAGATTTTTATAATGTCATAATACATCAATGACGCATTCCAAATATTCAAATATTCCATTATATTGCATTAATCGCTGAACTGTACTACATAACTCCAACCTCTTAATTCTACTTTTCCCCACCTTTATCCTGCTGCCTTGCATTATTGGTCTGTTTCGCTTTCGGGTGTGTCAATTTTGGCACAGGATTGAGAATATAAATCTTGGATGCCACAAAATCCCCCATAATTTACCTCAACCTAAGGAAAAGCAAACATCTAAAGTAAATCCTAATATTAGTTATTCTAATGCTGCTGGTTCGCATTCCTTTCCTATCCCAGTAAATTCTGCTTCCTCTAATGCTAATTCTATACTTGAAACTTCTACCAGTGCCACTGGCACACCCAACAATAGTGAAATTATCAATCTCTTGGACCAAATGAGAGAAATTGGCTCTATCATGAACGACATTAAAAACATCCTTGGAGTAACTGACTTCTCGGATCTGCTAGTTACACTAAAGAAGACTAAGGAACGCATTCTCCAAGCCAAATCTTCCCATAAATAGGTAGTTGCTTTCATCTACTCTATGCTCACTTTTCCTTCTAAAACCGTGCCATCAATGTGTTTATATCTCTTTCCATTATTGCTTAGCACGCCAATGGCATTATTATTAATATTAAGAAACGGCCCTGTGTCATTCTTGCTCGTAACATTCAATTGTTTGTCCTGTTCTTTGTTCGCTCCGTCTCTCCCCCGCCCCCCATGTTTTATCATATTGCATTTATCGCTGAACTGTACTACTTGTACAAGTAAACTACTTCGATAGTACAATACTTGTACTATCGAAGCTTTTTGTTTTCCCCACTTTCTATTTTCCCCCCTACTTTCGTTTTTTACTGATCAATGAAGTTTTATGCATTGCTATATCATCCTACAGTGGAGGGTCTGGCACATGTACCACTACTCTTCCTCAAGCCACACATCTGTGAAATAAGTAGGTAGTATAGATAGAGGAACAAATGTCTTATTTAAAAACGAGATTCAGCCTTTGAGGTGATTTTTTGACTTGCTTTTTATAGCATGATGAAGAAGGATAAATTCCTTCAAAGCACGTAACTGAAGTTTTGTGTGTATGGTGTGTTTTAAAAAGTAATTTGTACCTTTAAAAACATTATTAAATTTTTTAAAAAATTTTGTTTGTTATTTTCTACAAACAAAAAAATGGCACTTCAATCAATGTATTTTGTACTTTATATTGCATTAAACAGAATGAATGCAGAAAAACGATGAGCACGTAAAGTTCTGGAGAGAAAGAGCCTTGGCCTGCTGCTATTTGTATTTATTTCTTCTTAAGATTCTGGTCACAATGACCAGTTTATTATTTCGATAAGCCAATGTGCAGTGGGCTACTTTTCCCCGTGCATTCTAGATCTTTTTTTATATGAGAGATATTGCCGTTCTAACGTTTTTTTTCAAATTTATTTCAAACCTTCATTTTGCATGATCGAAATGTTTCGGCGGGCTACGGGTTAAAGACCCCATGTTTACCCTAACTTGAAGCTTTCAAATGAAAATTTTATTAAATTCGATGCTACCACATTTTATATTAAGTTTTATTTTATGTAAAAATAATTTTCTACTAATTTTGAGTGACACATGATCAAAGTGCAGCGGATTCCAACATTAAAATTCAGGCTGCTGCTCAAAATATGATTATTCGGCAAATCACTTACTCCCCATGGTGTTTTAGCAATGTGGACATTTATAGGGAGATAAACCTCCCCACTATTCAAAATTATCCCTAAAATCTTGCTATTAACTTCCATAAAGAGGTACCAAATGATCTTACTAAAAATCTTACGGATTACGACCCTGCTGACCCAGCTAATAAGAAACGGCCCTTTGTCATTCTTGCTCGAAACTTTTAATAGTTTGTCCTGTTCTTTGTTCACTCCATCTCTCCCCCCCCCATGTTTTACTTTTACATGTACTATCGAAGCTTCTTGTTTTCCCCCACTTTCTATTTTTCTTCCTACTTTCGTATTTTACTGATCACTGACGTTTTATGCATTGCTATATCATCCTACAGTGGAGGGTTCGGCGCATATACTTTAGTTACCACAACTCTTCCTGAAACCACACATCCGTGAAATAAGTAGGTAGAATAGTTAGAGGGAAAAAAGTATTCTTTGAAAACGAGCTTCAGCCTTAGAGGTGATTGCTTGACTTGGTTTTTATAGCATTGTGGCACTTGCCCTCCTCAAGTCCCCGAGAAATTATGAACCTAGGCTGGGAACAATGCAACACCTTTGGGGCTATGACCGTCCCCTCCTCAGATCCCCGAGAATTGATTGACCGCGGCCAGACACAAAGATAACCCTCGTCGGCGATGCTTCGAGTGGAATATTCGAACGGAGAGACCACAATGCAGTCTATCGCCGGAAGGCAAGTGGAAAGGGGCTCACAATGGCTAGTCGCCACGAGGTCCCAAACTGGGAGAGAAAACTACAAAAGATAATCCGCACCGTGACGAGAGCAGTAATGGTTGTCTGATACGATTGCGATGAAAAAACCGGCATCGGTTTGCACACGGGCCAGGAGAAGGAACCTATCAGAGCCCTGATTTAAAGGAGCGGGATTATTAAATATTCCGCTACGGAAAAAGGTGATAAAAAGAGAGGAACACGGTTTTTTAGGAGAGCAGAGAGAGCTGAGCTGAGATCTGAGAGCCGTGAGTTGAGCTTAGAGAGCTTAGCTTAGCTTAGGTGATATCTTCTACGAGATTGGGACTGGATCTGAGCCAGACTTCAGGCCGAGATAAATTTTCCCGATTGCACCTTTTCTCGCTGAGAAGGGCTGTACATTCGATCAAAGCTTGATCTATTTTTGTGGAAGCAGTTAGCCTCTGCATTACAAGATAGTTTGACGAGCCGTCCACACATCTTTTATTAATTCATCGAAGAAGTGCGGAGTTCGAGATTTTTCTCAATCCCGAAAATTTCCGACGAGCGGAACCTTTTTCCCTGCGAGGAGTGATACTCTGCGTTCGTGCCGTATTCCCTGGAGGCCAATCTACAGCCAAAGGAGGTGTGAGATGACTCATCACCGTGAACTTTACTCGACGAGCGTAGCAGATTCTGACTGACTCTTTTGTAAAATAGATGTCAAAGACCGCGACTGTCTCGTGCCAAATTTCCTAGAGAATTCTTCTATAAAGAGTGTTTATGTGTATAAGTTTCTGTATTAGTTAGCTGGTTTATCCTTTTACGTAACGGCGAGTCGCTACGTAAAGTGTCGGCTTTCACACGAAATTGCGTAATTCGATACAACATTATCAAGAAGGGTAAATTCCTTCAAAACACATCACTGAAGTTTTGTGTGTATGGTGTGTTTTAAAAAACATTTTGTACCTTTAAAACGATTATTCAATTTTAAAAATTTTTTTTCTTTTTTAATTTCTACAAACAACAAAAATGGGAGTTCAATCAATGTATTTTGTACTTTATATTGCATTAAACAGAATGAATACAGAAAGACGATACTCAAGTGACGTTCTGGAAAGATAGAGACTTGGCCTGCTGCTTTTTGTGTTTATTTCGTCTTAAGATTCTAAATACAATGACCAGTTTATTATTTAGATAAACCAATGTGCCGTGGGCTACTTTTGCCCGTGGATTCTAGATCTTTTTTGTGTGAGAGAATTTGCCTTTCTAAGGTTTTCTTCAAATTTATTTCAAATTTTCGTTTTGCATGATCGAAATGTTTCAGCGGGCTACGTGTTGATGACCCCTAACTTGAAGCTTTCAAATGAAAATTTTATTTAATATGATGCTACCACTTTTTATATTTAGTTTTATATAATAATAATAATTTCCTGCTTACCCGGTACGTCAAACTCAACCGATCTTCTTTTAGCTCGTGAAAGCTCCCAGCATAAAATAACTGCGAGCATTCTTACTTACTATAAAAAAAAAGCAACCGCTAGTAAACTCGAGATTTCGTAAATGATATTTTTCAAGGTATGATGTGCTTAACACTTACCTAACCTTCAAGGTCCTACCACAGGAAATAAACTCGCTTTTTCCAAGTAAAGATGATCAATTACTTCTAGACGTAATAAAAGCAACGTGGAGTGACACATGATCAAAGAGCAGCGGATTTCAACATTAAAATTCTGGCTGTTGCTCAAAATATGACTATTCGGCAAATCACTAACTCCCCATTATGTTTTCGCAATGTTGACATTTATAGGGAGATAAATCTCCCACTATTCAAAATTATCTTCAAAATCTTGCTATTACTTCGATCAATTACTTCTAGACGTTATAAAAGCAACGTGGAGTGACACATGATCAAAGTGCAGCGGATTTCAACATTAAAATTCTGGCTGTTGCTCAAAATATGACTATTCGGCAAATCACTAACTCCCCATGGTGTTTTCGCAATGTTGATATTTATAGGGAGATAAATCTCCCACTATTCAAAATTATCTTCAATATCTTGCTATTACTTCGATCAATTACTTCTAGACGTTATAAAAGTAACGTGGAGTGACACATGATCAAAGTGCAGCGGATTTCAACATTAAAATTCTGGCTGTTGCTCAAAATATGACTATTCGGCAAATCACTAACTCCCTATGGTGTTTTCGCAATGTTGATATTTATAGGGAGATAAATCTCCCACTATTCAAAATTATCTTCAATATCTTGCTATTACTTCGATCAATTACTTCTAGACGTTATAAAAGCAACGTGGAGTGACACATGATCAAAGTGCAGCGGATTTCAACATTAAAATTCTGGCTGTTGCTCAAAATATGACTATTCGGCAAATCACTAACTCCCCATGGTGTTTTCGCAATGTTGACATTTATAGGGAGATAAATCTCCCACTATTCAAAATTATCTTCAAAATCTTGCTATTAACTTCCATAAAGATTTACCAAATGATCATATTAAAAATCTTACCGATTACGACCCAGCTGACCCAGCTAACAAGATACGGCCCTTTGTCATTCTAGCTCGAAGCTTTTAATTGTTTGTCCTGATCTTTGTTCGCTCCGACTCTCCCCCCCCCCCCCCCCCCCCAATGTTTTACCTTTACATGTACTATCGAAGCTTCTTGTTTCCCCCCACTTTCTATTTTCCGTCGTACTTTCGTATTTTACTGATCACTGACGTTTTATGCATTGCTATATCATCCTACAGTGGAGAGCTCAGCGCATATACTTTAGTTACCACTACTCTTCCAGAAGCCACACATCCGTGAAATAAGTAGGTAGAATAGTTAGAGGGAAAAAAGTATTCTTTGAAAACGAGCTTCAGCCTTAGAGGTGATTCCTTGACTTGGTTTTTAAAGCATTGTGGAACTTGCCCTCCTCAAGTCCCCGAGAAATTCTGAACCTAGGCTGGGAACAATGCAACACCTTCAGGGCTATGACCGTCCCCTCCTCAGAACCCGGAGAATTGATTCACCGCGGCCAGACACAAAGATAACCCCCCTCGGCGATGCTTCGAGCGGAAATATTCGAACGGAGAGACCACAATGCAGTCTAGCGCCGGAATGCAAGTGGAAATGGGGCTCACAAAGGCCAGTCGCCACAAGGTCCCAAACTCGGAGATAAAAATACAAATGAGAATCCGCCCCTTGACGAGAGCAGTAATGGTTTTCTGATACGATTGCGATGGAAAAACCGGCTTCTGTTCGCACACGGGCCAGGAGATGGAACCTATCAGAGCCCATGTTTAAAGACCGGGATTATTAAATATTCCACCAGGGGAAAAGGTGATAAAAAGCGAGGAACGGGGTTTTTTAGGATAGCAGAGAGAGCTGAGCTGAGAGCCGAGAGCCGTGTGTTGAGTGTTGAGTTTTAGCTTAGAGAGCTTAGCTTAGCTTAGCTCATATCTTCAACGAGATTGGTACTGGATCTCAGCGAGACTTCAGGCAGAGATAAATTTTCCCGATTGCACCTTCTCTCGCTGAGAAAGGCTGTACACTAGATCAAAGCTTGATCTATTTTTTTTTTGAAGCAGTTAGCCTCTGCATTACAAGATAGTGTGACGAGCCATCCACACATCTGCTATTAATTCATCGAAGAAGTGCGGAGTTCAATATTTTTCTAAATCCGGAAAATTTCCGAAAAGCGGAACCTTTTTCCCTGCGAGGAATGATACTCTGCGTTCGTGCCGTATTCCCTAGAGGCCACTCTACAGCCAAACGAGGTGTGAGTTGACTCATCACCGTGAACATTACTCGACGAGCGTAGCCTATTCTGACTGACTCTTTTGATAAATAGATGTCCAAGAGCGCGACTGGTTCGTGCCAAATTTCCTAGAGAATTCTTTAATAAAGTGTGTTTTATGTGCATAAGGTTCTGTATTAGTTAGCTGGTTTATCATTTTATGTAAGAGCGTGTCGCTACCTTAAGTGTCGACTTTGACACGAAATCGTGGAATTCATTACAGCATGATGAAGAAGGGTAAATTCCTTCAAAACACGTCACTGAAGTTTTGTGTGTATGGTGTGTTTTAAAAAGTTTTTTGTATCTTTATAACCATTATTAAATTTTAAAAATGTTTTTGTTTTTAATTTCTACAAACAACAAAAATGGGAGTTCAATCAATGTATTTTGTACTTTATATTGCATTAAACAGAATGAATGCAGGAAGACGAAACTCACGTGAGGTTTTGAAAAGAAAGAGACTTGGCATGCTACTTTTTGTGTTTATTTCGTGTTAAGATTCTGAATACAATGACCAGTTTATTATCTTGATGCGGCTATGTGCCATGGGCTACTTTTCCCCGAGCATTCTAGATCTTTTTGTGTGAGAGAATTTACCGTTGTAAGATTCTCTTCAAATTTATTTCAAAATTTCGTTTTGCATGATTGAAATATTTCGTTTTGAATTCCGGTTGAAGACCTGTAAACTGAATCTTTCAAATGAAAATTTTATTTAATTTGATGCTACCACTTTTTATATTTAGTTTTATTTTAAATAATAATAATAATTTTCCACTTGTCCGGTGGGTAAGATTAAGACACAAGATTTCAGCTCGTTCTCTCCAGACTGCAAGCATTCTTATCTATTATGTAAAAGGCAATCCTTAGCAGATTACGAGATTTTGTAAAGGATTCCCGCAAGGAATTATGTGTTTAACGCTTACTTAACCTCCAAGGTCCTGCTACAAGAAATATACTCGCTTTCTCCAAGTAAAGATGATCAATTACTTCTAGACGTTATAAAAGCAACGTGGAGTGACACATGATCAAAGTGCAGCGGATTACAACATTAAAATTCTGGTTGTTGCTCCAAATATGACTATTTGGCAAATCACTTACTCCCTATGGTGTTTTCGCAATGTTGACGTTTATAGGGAGATAAATCTCCCCACTATTCAAAATTATCTTCAAAATCTTGCTATTAACTTCCATAAAGATTTACCAAATGATCTTATTAAAAATCTTACTGATTACGACCCTGGTGACCCAGCTAACAAGAAACGGCCCTTTGCCATTCTTGCTCGTAACTTTTAATTGTTTGCCCTGTTCTTTGTTCGTACATGTCTATTTCCCCCCCCCCCCACGTTTTACCTTTACTTGTACTATGGAAGCTTTTTGTTTTCCCCACTTTCTAATTTCCTTCCTACTTTCTTTTTTTATTCAGATCACTGAAGTTTTATGCATTGCTATATCATCCTACAGTAGAGGGCTTGGCCCATGTACTGTAGTTACCACTATTTTTCCTGAAGCTGATGGAAGAACCCCGTTTGTCCCACACAACGTTCTGGAAAATTCTGTTGATTCCTTCATTCATATCAAAGAGTTTAATAATCATTGGAATTGTGTGAGTTGCCCAAAGTGACTTTTATAAGGGGCGCGGATGGATAGCAAAAAATATTTGAAAATTGCATTTTCTAGCGTTTCTTACGCTTTTTTAGGCCTAGGAGAGGCACAGGGCCTGAAGGTCTTCCAAAGAGAGGGGGGGGGGAGGGGGTGCTAGACATAAAAGCAAAATTGTGCGGTCAGGAACGAAGTTCCTTACGTTATTTTTTTCAACTCTAAACGTGATTTAATATTTAGATTTCTATTGATTATATTAGTGTATTTTTGTCGCGCCAAAAAGCTCAGCCCTCTTTTATTCAACCAACCAACTAACTAACTCTCTCTCTCTCTCTCTCTCTCTCTCTCTCTAATTTGTATATCTTATTTTTATTTTTTATAATTTTTCAAAGCAAAAATGTAAAGTAAGGATTTAAAACAATAAATTTCATTTAATATTTTAGGAAAAATAGTCATTTATTAAATATTAAATATAAAATAGTGAATTATAAATTATATATAAAAAATTCTAAATAAGAAAAAATTCTTTTTAAATTTTATCATTATATTGTATCATGGTAATTACTGGTTTATGGTAACTATAATAAGATGCATATGTTTGAGATTCAATTTTATGATTTATTATATTACTTTTTTAAGTTTGCATTATTTACACTTTCTGCAGTTTCTGTTTCTCGACTTTCCATTATAAAATTGCAATAATGACACAATATAAATTCCGTGTGAATTAAAACAATAACAAACAAAAAATAAGTTTAAATAATATTTTTCAATAAATAGTAAGAATTAATAAACTAGGAGAAAACATTAAGTTAAAACTAAGTTGAGATTTTAAATAATTAAAAGCCGGAGTTGAACATCCGCGAGTGCAGGAAGTGAAACCACGCACCAGTGAGGATCGAACTCACGGTGACAGGGTGGGAGCCAAAAGCGAACGCCACAAGCCAGCAATAGCAAGGTAAGGAAAAGTCGCCTGGAAGGGGGATAACGCTTTTTCGTTACGTGACGATTTCTGCCAGTCCACTCTACTGTAAGCCGCGTAAAAGAACTTCATTTCAAAAAACGTCGAGAATCACTGGTTTATACTCACTATTATCACTCATTTCAGTTTATGTAGTTGCATAAAATCATAATTTCAATTACGAACTAAATAATTGTTTAAGATTACGCCCTGCATTTGGTGTTACCTGTAAATCGACATTGAAACAACGATGTTCTGTTTTTGTTGACGAAACTTACAAGCATCTTTGCAGGGTTCCTATTTCGTACCATTGTATTATGCTATTATAAAATTAAAAACATATTCGCGCCATTCCTATACATAGAATATATATAGGAATAATATATAATATTTATTATCTATATACATAAAACAGTTCCTTAACTGACTGACTGACTGACAGATAACGCATAGACCAAACCGCTGGACCTAAAGGGCTGAAACTTTGCATGGCCATTCTTCTTATAGTGAAGGGGTGCACTAAGAAAGTTTTTTGAAAAAATCTTCTTAGATTTTTTTTAATTAAATTTTTAAGCTGTTTTTGTGACTTTAAAATGAAGTCTTTTTCGAATCTTTACCACCATTTTCTGATATTTGGTAATTTTTTAAAGGTTAATTTTTAGAATTGAATCTTGTAAATGCTGATCACGTGGTTTCTTTTCTTTTTGTGATACTTGAAACTAATTTTGCGTCACGTGCATAACAACGAAATAAATTGACAAAAAAGATTTTTTTTCTCTCTAATGCGGCAGACGATTGGACATTATCTAAAAAAATATTAAAATACATTAAAAGAAATTTTCCTAAAACTGTACTATATTAACTTTACTATATTCTTTAGTATGTTCTATTAGATTTAATTTGAATATTTTCTTCTACATTTTGTCTATAAAAATATCCGTTACGATTTTTTTTATAAATATATTATTATTATTATTTTTTTTTTTTTTTTTTGGGGGGGGGGCTTTAACTGCATACATTGACTGTTGCATTTAATTTGAATGTATTCCGTAGCGAAGCACGGGTATTCAGCTAGTATATATATTATTTCTATATATATTTCAGAAATAATATATAGGATATGCGTAGAAGTAATATAAAGAATATAATATTTCGATATGCCCTCAGAAATAATATATAAACTACAACTTGAATATATCATTCTTTATTCACCCAGCAGAAATACCTTTTTAAACTTAAAATAGTATTATAGTGAAATAATAGTTTACTCTTGACTAAAATTTAAGAGCAATTTTTTTAAAAAAAATTTTCACGTGATCAAATAACATCTAAACGTGATGAAAATAATACTTTACCTACATTATTATTATTATTTTTATTTTTAAATAATTTCAGTCAAATCATCTTTCCCCCGCGTTTTACGCAAGGGCACCCAAACAAACTTGACCTTTTAAAGAGATGTCTGCGGTTGTTCGTCCTCCAAGGCACGTAACGTTTTATCGTTGTCTTTCCGCGGTTGATAAGACTTGATAACCGATTCGGACCGCCATTCTTATTTTGCGCCTACTTACAGTTGCACCGGATGTCACCGACGCTTTTACAGCTCTGTGTTCGTCGACAATAATTTTATCTCAACTTCAGATGTCACATTAGAACAGGGTACCCCAAAGTGGGCTGGACGAGCCAGTGGGAGGTATATTTAAATTTGATCTCAGCTACCAACAGTTCAGGCTGCAAAAACAGATACCGATACTTTATCATGGGGATACGTAACTTTCGTATTTACGAAATAGATGCAAATAAATGCGAAATTTGCCGATACGAGCGAATGGATGAGAATAAATGCGAAATTTGCCGATACGAGCGAATAGTAGTGAATAAATGCAAAATTTGCCGATAGGAGCGAATAGATGCGAATAAATGCAAAATTTGACGATAGGAGCGAATAGATACGAATGAATGCGAAATTTGCCGATACGAGCGAATAGTGGTGAATAAATGCGAAATTTGCCGATAGGAGCGAATAGATGCGAATAACTGCAAAATTTGCCGATTAGGAGCGAATAGATGCGAATAAATGCGAAATTTGCCAATAGCAGCGAATGAATGCGAAAATTATTTTTTTACTACTTTTCGGCGGAAACTCGGTGGTAAACTGCTTTTTAAGCGAAATTAAGTAATGATAGTAATAATTTCCCAACAAACACAGGACTGACGGCAGCTTATCGGGCCAGTGCTGGAGGCGCCGGTTGAACGACAAGTACGGGAGAATTTTTCCGGGCCGCTGGCGGGTTGTTTACGAACCTCCGAAGGGGGAACGCTTTCCGTTTACGTGTTTCAGGGCCTGTTATGGGTTGATGTGAATCGCGCCGAAACCGTTTTTCATCTATCGTCCAGGAACTGCACCTCCGATTCGTAACCACAAGTAACAGATATCTGCATCAGAATTATGGATTTGAAAGGGAAGGCGAAGATTAAATTAAACAGACTTTTCACCAATATTTATTTCATTGTTGTGAAACTTCTTTTACGCGGAAAAGTCCCATAATTTTCCTTGTATGTAAAGATTGTATTATGTGAGAAGTATTATGTGAAATTGTATAATTGTATTATGTGAAAATTCACATAATTTTCCTTGTATGTAAAGATTGTATTCTGTGTGTATGTTTTTAACTCCCTAGAAGCTTATAAAAACAGATGAAAATTAGTTTCATTGTTTATTTTTATATATTACTGGAGAAATTAAATATCTACTTAAAAATGGGTCCTTGTTTCACCACTCTTTATTTATAAGAGAGGAAATAGTGATAAAATTTGTATTTTTTAAAAATTTCTTTTATAGTATATTAAATTAATAATATATATTTTTGTAGATAAAATATTCAAAATATATTTTTCAGGAAACTTACATGTTCTAAGTATTTCTAATTGTTAGATGCCATTATAAAACAACTGATTTTGTAGAATTTTTTCTCGAATTTCATCGTATTAATTTTACAGTAACATATTCTTATAATACACATTTGAATGAAAGAAAAAGAATTTTAAATTTACAGACCTTAGTTAAATTAAACAAATCATACATATTTAGAAAAATATTAATGTAATGTAATGTCAGGGACATAGACAGTAGATGTCATGAGACACCAAAAAAGATAAAAAAATAAGACCCTTTATCCTCAGTACGTACATTGAAGAATATATATTACATTGTTGTTTTTTTTGTAATTGAATCAGGATACGAGAAATAATATTTACAATAAGAAAAAAAAGGCCAAAAAATTAGTTTAAATAAATGTTAGAAATAAAAAATAAGGCAATTAAGTTTAAAATAATAAGTAAGTTATATTTAATAAATTAAATTGGGAGGTCTGAACATCCGCGAGTACAGAAAACAGAACTGCACTTTGCGGGATCGAACCCAGGACGGAAGCATGGGAAGCAAAAACGGATGCCACACACCAGCATTCCCTGACAGATTGTCAAGTGTGGAACTTCAATAAGAGGAAACTGCCTGGCATGGAACAGAAAAACAAATGAAAAATTTTAAACACTATCAGAAACCAATGAATTAACCTGCGAACAATTAATGGACTAGGTAAGATTTGAAATATTAAGATCGGAACATAAATTTTTAATTTCAGCTAACACATCGCGGATTTTGATAAATTTATTTAGTGTACATCTAGATTATACATTGCTGTGTTGTAAATTTTGAATAGGTTTGCTAGATGAGAGATTTAAATTACTTTTAAGAGCTTAGCTGTATGAAAGAGTAATGGAAGTTTGGTACCAAACTGGTTACCAGTTTTTACAGTGACGTAAGCCTAAAATAATTAATTCGCCTTCGACTTCCACAGCCAAAGTGTCGGTAACGATTCCTTAAAAAGGATTTTAAGTGGCCGTTCGGTTTTGGGATTTTTTTTTCAAAAAAATTCAATGCGTAAGTTAATTAAGTAATTTTGAAAGGTCCGATATTAATCCAATTGCAGTAATGTTTTCAGATAAGATTTTGGCAAAGTTTCATGAAATTGATTTGGGATATTGAATTTTGACTAGGTTGTACATTTTGTTGAGGGTATCTTTGTACCCTTCCGCCATTAAAAAAACACATGGCTCAGGTTTGGTTTCCCGTCTAACAGGAAATTCATCATTAGCAGCGGGAATTTCTTTAATCCGGATTACGACAGTTTCCTAGGATAGAAAATTGGTTTGAGAGAGGGATTCGATCATTAATGCTAGTTAAGTTAGAGTCGAGAGCAATTCGCTTTAGACCAACACCAATTTCAAAAATCACATTATGTTCGATTTCGTTCAAAATTACCACATCACATTGCATACCAAGATTATAATATTTTATACATTACATATACAATGTATTTTTCATTTTCATAATAAAACTAAACTTTTGAATGTAGTTGACTTTTTTATGCGGCCCGCCTGCCTTGAAAAAATTTACCATGTGGCCCAGATGCTGCAAAAGGTTAAACACCCTGCTTTAAGCTCATCTGCCTGATTCAGAGGTTTAACTTTTTCAGATTTAGAAATATAATCAAAAGTGGGTGTAGAAGAAAATTTAAACGCACACTTACTGTGCATAAGATTAAAAAGTTCTTTGAGATTGGGGATGTTAAACGTTATTTTGAAAAAAAAAAATTCATGTATTTCAAAAGTCCGTAGTAATCACACATGGTTTCCATTACTTATTTCACTGATACATTGAATTGTGTTTTGTTTTGTTTTTTATTATTAAATTTTGGCATTATCTTTTGAGAATGTATTTTCGTTTTTATCAATGCAACTCTTGCAGAAGTGCCACGGACGGGTAAGGGTGACTCGGTAACGAATTTAACAATCCTTTCTACTGCTTGTGTGTGACATGGAAAATTGCTGAAGTCAGTACGTTGACTCTCCTGATCAGATTATTTTGCTTCCTTTAGAAACTGCTTTAGTTTGTAATCAGAAATATGCCTCGTTCTGTTACTTTAAAATCTTTACGTACAATCATATCAATATAATCCTTGGCATCAAAGTTTATACGTTGAATTTAAAACTTTCTAATACCCCCTTCATTTTTCTGTCCTTGCTTTTAGAATCCGGCGTAATCCAAGCTCTCTTACGTGGCTGCAATCAACTGATATCATACATAGGAGGAGATTTTCAGAAGCAGCAAAGTACGAATTTCTTTGAATGACTGGGTCAATTACATTTTTAAGAGTCTGATGGAGGTAACGGGAATAGCTTACAAGTTTCCACAAGTGCTTCGATCCATGGATATAAGATAGTTTCAGCTTTATGTGAAACGAAACAGATGCATATACTTACAAAATGTACTCAGTCAGTATTCGGAGATTTTTTTTGCAGTACATTCTGTTCCCACATACAAGTGAAGTATTCGGTTTGCTAATGTAAGCTATCATGAATAACAAAGTTTTCCTGGTTTTCTCATAGACAAATCAGAAGAGCACCTTCCAACAGAGGTTGCATTAGATATTTCTAACAAATATTTTGGGTCCACACTTAAATCATCCTTAATTTCTAGTAATGGAATGCCATTTTCAATAGGTGAAAATTCAATTACTGGAAGTTCATAGCAGTTTTCTAGTTGTTTACCAATTTCTCCTCCAAATTAGGACGTAAGCGCAGTTCATTTCCATGAAATAGACAAATCAACCACTGCAGTGGCCTTCTTAATTCCTTTTCAAATAAACGAACCACACCATTATTCAATCCCGTGTTCACGGCAGTTCCATCCATTCCAATTACAGTAATGTTTAAATTCTCGTTGTTGCCATTGAAAAATGCTATTATGCTATCTTATATACATTTTCCAGTGCCAGAAATCTGCTTCTGAAAATCTCGTCCTTTGTATGATATCAGATGATCGCAGTCGTGTAAGAGAGAGCTTGGATTACCCCGGATTCTAAAAGCAAGGGCTGAAAATGAAGGTGGCATCAAAAAGTTTTTATTTCAACGTATAAACTTTGATGCCAAGGATTATATTGATATGATTGAATGGAATGATGTTAAAGTAACAGGACTTCCTATGAAGAGGCATATTTCTGATGACAAACTAAAGCAGTTTATAAAGGAAGCAAAAGAGTCTGATCACGAGAGTCAATGTATTGACTTCAATAATTTTCCCATGTCACACACTAGCAGTTGAGAGGATTGTTAAACTAGTTAGTGAGTCAAAAATACATTCTCAAAGATAATGCCAAAATTTGAAACAGAAAGCAATTCAATGTGTCAGTGAAATAAGTAAAGCAAACCATGTATGATTACTATGGACTTTTGAAAAATATGAATGTTTATTTCAAAATAACACTTTGCCTTTAAAGACATTACATTAATATTTTTCTAAATAAGTGTGATTTGTTTATTTTAACTAAGGTCCGTTAATTAAAAATTGTTTTTTTCATTCCAATGTGTATTATAAGAATATACTACTGTAAAATTAAGATGATGAAAATTGCGAAATTCTACAAAATCAGTTGTTCTGTAATGACATCTAAAAATTAGAAATACTTAGAAATACCTAAGTTTCCTGTAAAAATATTTTGAATATTTTATTTACAAAAAATATATATTATTAATTTAATATACCATAAAATAAACAGAAAAAGAGAATTTTATCTCTTTTCACAAAAATATCTATTTTGAAGCACCTGAAAAATATTTCAGTAGAGCAATAAAATTTTATATTCAATACCAAAAGGCAGCTTTTGAAAGCTATAGCATACTGAAATTTCAAAACATCTTTTTTTTTCGCCTCGTGACATTGGCCGGGAACTACAATGCACTAGTGTCATCTGATTGGACATTCAGTTGCACGTGATTGAAAAGGCGCCATTAAAGATTGTTTACAAGTTGGCTGAAATTAATCCACAAGTAAGTTTCATTCGTTAGTCTTAAATTATTGCCTTTAGATTTTATTTAACACCCTTACATAGTGAACATTATTCTATTACTGTTATAAGATAGTGTTTTAATCCAAGTTATAATATGAATTGACCATATTTCAGATCAAATTTTACTGAACTGAGTGTATTGAATTAGCAATACTTATACTTATATTAGCAATACTTATGGCACTTACGAGCACTTTCGTATGTATAAATAAAAGCATTTTGTTTCAGAATAATTTAAGATTCGTGTTTCCGTTAATATTTTAGGTGGACAAAGGAAGTAAATGGTTTGTTCATCATTATAAATTTTCTTTGATAGTTTTCTTCCTGTTCAATGTATTGTATGATAAATCAATGAAATATTAGTTTGATATCTAAATTTTAATAATTATTAAATTATTGCACAATATAATTATGATCCATATGATGTAATTTAATGTAATTGACATTTGTTTCTATGATATTTTACTCCAAAATTTATTCATTCACTGAATTAGATTGCTCATAAGCCTATTAACAAACATCCCAACTCAAATTAAGAACTCCCCCTTTGAAATTCAGAGAAAGCATATTCACAGAGAAAGAAGAGATTGAGAATAATCATAAAAATACTAAAGAATAATCCATAATTACATTAACAGCTATCTCATAGTAACATGAACACATAAGTACCTTTGTAAGCAATAATTTCTTAGGAAAGCCTTAATTGAATCAGGTTAACTTGTTTAGGAATTCCAGTTTTCTCTAGAAGATTTTTTATAACAGATAATTTATTTTTTAGGAATAATTATAATTTAAGTCATCTAAAAAAATGTCAAAAGCAACCAATATTACTTGTGGTTATATTATTTATATTAAAAATTGTTGATATATAGTGTATATAATTATTGAATATATTGATATTTTCAATTATTATTGATATATAAATGCAGTATTCCCTAAACTAAGAGAAAAATATTTTTCCACACAATTAGTAGCATGAAAAAAGTTTTAAAATAAATAAGTACAATGAAATTAGTAAAAAAAATAACAAAAAAAGACTTTTAATATGACAGTAGGATGTTCTTAATCTGTTTATAAAATCCACTACAATTTCTTTCTAACCTAACTTTTTTTTTTCATCAGTTTGTATGAAACATTAAAATTTTCTTTTAATGAATGCCTACGAAATCCATGAGATAATCAAAACATTTGAACATTTGATGTATTTCATAATTCCAGATCTGAAATACTAAAAATTTTTAAAAAGAGTCAATGGTGCTATAATTTTGACTGCTATCCAAATACATTATTCATGTTTTTAATGGTAATATAGACAGCATTTTGCCTGTATGTTAACTTGGGCTTTATATTAAGAAACAAAAAATTTAGCATATTATGGTTATTTATATACACTTCACAATACCAACTAAGAAGGTTCCATTTCATGCTATAGTTTTTATAAATTCTAACAGAACTTTATTGATTTTATACTTATAGATCATGCATACTTTTAACGCAACAAACCATATAATTCTGATTTATACCCCATCATGCAGTATGCATGAGTGTGTAAAAGATGCAAAATACTCATGCACATATCAGTATAAATGTGAATATTAATGATTATAATTGTTTTTATTTTTTGTTATTGCTTAATCATATATAGATGCAAAAGGTTATTCCATTTTTCATCCCTAAGTTATTAAATTGTTGGTCATTGTGCATTTATATAATTTTATTTCTCAGTTTCAGCTTTAAAATCTTGAAGAACCCAACAAGGATGAGAACTTTTATTTAGATAACATCATGTATGTTAGATTGTTATTAAAACTTTAGCATTCTGTGTGTGTCATCGGTAAAATCTTTATTAAAAATGTGATAATGTTCTCAATAACTGTCTATATAAGCTCTTTGTTTTCAAAAGACTTTAAGAAAGTCTTTAGGTATCATTCTGTTCAAAATAAATAAGAACTTAGCCCAAAGTTATATGTAAAGGGGTCATATTCCCCTTTTTTATTTTAGTGATAAGCAAGTTTATAAAGAACTCTACTTTTCAATACTTCTTGGTTTGATAAATCGTTCAATTTTTATTATGGCATTATAAGAAAATATTGGTTTCTTTACAGAATTTTGAAAGTGGAATCTAGCTTCAGATCGCAGTCGTTTTGGAAGACCAAAGCTGACTTGAATTCATAACTTGTGTAAGTTTGTAACTATTTTTTTCTCGACATATACTTTTGTTTTCAGCAGTAGATTCGTGGCCAAAATCACCCCTTTATTTTTTTTGCTTTTAATATTTTTTAGATTTATTTTGAACTTTAATTTAAATTTTTCTATGAAAAAACTATAAAAATATTTATTAAATAACTAAAAATTTCAAATTAATTTTTTTAACTTATATGCTAATCTCAACTTTCTCATAAATGTTGGTCTCAATAATTTGTGGATTGAATATTGATTTCCTTTATTTTTTAACTGTGTTCTTTTTTAACTGTGAAGCTTGTTGTTAAGGTTTTAGGTGAGTGAGAAAGTGCAGTCCAGGGATTTCAGTTAACATGACTCTTGTGAAAGTCTTTTTAACTCTTGCCGAAAAAGAGGTTTATATTATAAAAGTATAAAATGCCAAGGTTTATTTAGAAAATATAAAATCTGTTCATGGACAAAGTTTGTTTATAAAACTAGATTTTTATTAAAACTTTAGGTAAACTTTTGCATTCTGTGTGTGTCATTTGTAAAATCTTCATTAAAAATGTGAGAATTTCCTCAATAACTGATTTATAAGCTATTTGTTTTCAAGACTTTTAGAGAGTATTTAGTTGTCATGTTGTGCAAAATAAATAAGAACTTACTGGTCCAAAGCATAGACGTGCCCCCCCCAACTTAACTTGAAATAAATTAAAATGTTAATAGAAGTTCAGTTAAATCAGAAAATTGTAGAAAACTTTTAAGAAAGTTGGTTTTTTCCCATTTTTTCAAACTGTGAAACTGAAAATACCGATTATGTCTTTAGCCCTAACATAGTTTTTAACAATGATATGATCCATAACAAAATTCGATGCTACATTTTTTTTCTTCTTTTATTTATATTACATTTATTTTTCTCATTGTATAACTTTTTGAATACTACTCAAACATCAATTCTACTGTTACTCAATTTCAAAAAATCATAATATTTCAAATTTTAAGGATCGATCGGTAGTCAATGCGCTGAGAAGGGCCCTAGCTGAATTCAATTTGTATCCGTCCCAAATGTTAGAAGCACGCTACGCCTATGGTCCAAAGTATACATGTAAAGGGGTCATACTACCTTTTTTATTTCACTGATAAGCAAATTTATAATGAACTCTGCTTTTCAATGCTTCTTGGTGTCACAAATCACTCTAATTTTTATTATAGCATTATAAGAAAATATTGGTTTCTTTACAGAATTCTGAAACTGGAATCCATCTTCACCTCATTGTGATTTCCTTCAAAAGATTCCATACCTCACTTGGCAGTGTGCTCGATTCATAATCTGTAAGTTGATTTGAACCTCACTGAACCCATTTTTTTTTTATTCTCTAGATATCCTTTTTTTTCAGCAGTGAACTTGTGGGCAAAATCACAAAATTGTGAATATATTTTTTAAAAATTTATTTTTTGTACTTAAATTTGAATTTTTCTATGGAAAACCATAAAAAATATTTTTATTACATAATTCTTAATTAATAAACAACTCAAATTTTCAAATTTCTCTTTGTATATTTTATACGCTAATCCGAACATTCTCATAAACTTTGGTTGCAGTAATTTGTGGATTGATATTGATTTTCTTTATTCATTATATTTTTAACTGGCAAGCCTGTTATTAAAGTATTAGGTATGTCCAAAAGTGCAGTTCAGGGGCTTCAGTTAACCATGACTCTTGTGAAAGTCTTTTACCATAACTGCTTACCAAAAAAAATTTTATATTTTTATATTATAAAGATATAAAATGCCAAGGGTTATTTTACTCTTGATAGTTAATGTTAAAAATTTTTTAATTTAATTATCAGAATTTCATGAGAAGTAGTTAGAGGTTCATTCATAATTCCTTACAGAAGTAATAATAATCATAATATTGCTTTTAGATGTATTAGATCATTCGTTGATGAGCTAATAGGTAGTTGAATGTCATTTGGAATACTAACTTCTGCCTAGAATTTAATTTTTTTTATTATTTCATTGTCAAATTTTGGTGGAGATCTGTCACATAAAATATATTTTTGTGAGCAGCTGTTATTATAAAGTGTAAGGATAAGGGCAGTAAAAAAATATTCCAAAATATATTATTTAGGTTCAGTTAATTATTAAACAATTGTTGACTATAATAAGGTTATGTTTGCAAGTGTGTAGGTTTTTTTTATGATGTATTATTTGGTTTATCTAAGTTAAGTTGAAAAATGATGCAAGCATACAAAGATTGACTGGCTGTCAATGTTGAGTGCAGTGGCATAGATTATTTTACAAAGTGCAATAAAATACTTTTAACTTTTCAAACCGAACTTCTAACCAGAATTTTTAAAAAAATTTAATAAAACTTTTAAAATTGAAAATATTTTCATGGATCTAAAGAATGGAACATAACACCTGTATGGTCAACTAAGTCATGGATAAAAGATGCAGCCCTAAAAGCAAAAGGCCTGGTTTCTGTATACTTTTATAATAATCATGTTACAACAGTATACAGAAACCAGGCTTTTTGCGTTTAGAACTGAATCGTTTATCCATGAATTTGTTGACTATACGGGTTTTCTATTCCATTGATAAGATCTGTGAAAATACTCTCATTAGCAAAATATTTTTTAAAAAATTTAAATTTGGGTTAGAAGCTTGGTTCAAAAAGTCTAAGTGTTTCTTCACGCTTTATAATATAATCTATGCCATTTCACTCAACATTGACAGCTAGTCAATATTACCCACCTCATTTTTCAAATTAACCTAGACTAATCAAACAATATATCATAACAATTGTTTAGTAATTACTGTATCTAAATAGTATATTTTGAATTCTTACTGTGGTTATCCCTAATAACAGCTGCTCGCAAATAAAAAATATTTTATACACAGATCTCCACCATAATTTGACAATTAAGTAACAAAAGATATGCTCTATTAAAATACTATACAGAAGTTAGTATCCCAAATTACTTTCTACCACATTTTTTGTAAAACCAATTACTGTGAATGTTACATCATATAATAAATGTTTACTTTATTCATTATTATAGTAATAGATTAGTTGTTAAAGAGTATTCACCCTTTTCACTAAATTTCTGAATACAGTAAGACATTCAATCCTGTTAATTAAATGATTAGTTATTACAGATATAAATAAAATAGATTAGAATGCCTTGATAGAGTACAATAATTGAAAGCTGACAGAGAGACTTGTTTAGAATGACAACAAAATTTTCTCTTCACTATCGAGAATCACTCTCACATTGAAAGTAAAGAAACACAAGAATGAAGATTGAATACTAAATAAAATGTTAGCATATAAAATCTTAAATTTCTAAATCTGACCCAGCATCTGTATTAATGCTCTCTATGGCATGTTGTAATCAAATTTAGAAATTTAGAAATGTATGCTAATGTTTTACTTAGCATTCAATCTTTATTCTTGTGTTTCTCTACTTTCAACAGCATTATTGTCAATAGTAAAGAAGAAATTTTGGTGTCATTCTAGACAAGTCTCTGATTCAGCTTTCAATGTTGAGCTGAAATTCTGCTCAACATTAAAAACTTATTATTGTACTCTTATCAAGGAAATCTACCCTATTTTATTTATATCTATAATAACAAATTAATCGACATGGTTGGATTTTCTACTGTACAGAGAGAAATTTAGTGAAAAGGGGAATTCTCTAAAAAATATTTTATAACTATTTTCTATTAGTATATTTATTTAATCAAGTAAATATTTATTTCATGATGTAGTTTTCACAGTATGTAATTGGTTTTACAAAAAAATGTGGTAGGAATTTACTTCTTGGAAGTAGTTATCAATAAAATGACAACAGATTTAAAACTGCACTCATGTGTTGGGTGCTGTTTTATATCAAGTTTTTTTAAACCCCTGTCTCAGAATTTATATTTCCTAATTGGATTTATTTAATTCTACCTTATCAACAATGAATTTTTTCAACTACTTTCAGCAATCAACTATTTTTACAACAATAAATTACGCTTTAATGTACAAAACTATGCAAAAAATAATTTTCTTATCTGCAGAGCATTTACTAACTCTACATCAAAAAATAATTTAAATAAATTCTTCTTTTGATTCATAAATTATATCAGGGGATGGGAGTCATTTTCCTTTCACATAAATTTATGAACTGATTTTCTCTTTCTTTTTTCCCCCTAGATGCTGTAAAGATGGAGCCAGAGGTACAGCGAAAGGATCCTGTTTTGTAGAAAAAAATTGTGTAAATGTGCTATGTACTTTCTAAATAAACTATTTTTACTTTAAACCAGCTCTTTTCTGTATTTAAAAACATTTGTTTCTATAATTATCTTTTGTAATTTTGAGAAACATTACTATCATAGTACTAGTTTTGAGAAATATTACTATCATAGTACTATTTCTCAAAAATAGTACTATCAAGTGTTGGATATTGAATGTCCAATATAATATAAAAGAAAATATTTTTTAAAAATGACATATAAGAATTTAATGAATTACTCTTTAATTCACAAAACTATGCAAAAAATAATTTTCTTATCTGTAGAGCATTTATTAACTCTACGCCAAAAAATAATTTAAATAAATTCTTCTGAGCAAGTTTTCATAAGCTCACAAAGATGGGTTTCATCATACACACTACACATTACTCAAGTTTTGAAAAATGAATGTATCAAATTTATGTTTATAAATTTATCAAATTATGTTAATAAATTTTATACTGGGGAAGTACAAATTTTTTGGGTTAATTATTAACATGGATTTATGTTTCATTTCTTTGGATGAAATGCAATAATATGAATGGAAAGAATAAATACATAGTACTGTTTTACATACTATATCTCATTCTAAATTTAAAAAACAAACAAACGGGAACCTTAGATCGAATGGAAAGATGATTTAGCTTTAATGGTTGGTATTAATGTTATCTTAACTTTGAAATTTGGGTAAATGTATCTTAATACAAAAGGAGGTTTTGTTCTAACAAGTAAACTTGTGATTCATATGCAAATTTTTAGGTAATAACAAAGATTAGTATTTGGTAAAACCTAAAAATACATAAGGCAAAACTGGAAAGAATACTAGAAATATGAAGGCAAAAAAATAATAATAAAAGTGAAAGGGTTGATATCAGAGCTTATTCGTCAATGTAATAAATAATAAAAATAAGCATATAAACGAAAGGGTCCTACGCAAAACTTTGAAAAAATGCCGGCGGTCCGATTCTGGTAGAATGCTGGCATGATGCCTGGACCTACGGCACATTGCTGTTTACGAGATGGGTAGATGACGGTATGTCGACACCAATTATTGCTCCCGTATCCGGCCCGTCAACCTCCGGTTACGCGGCGGCTATCTGTCCGCATCGATGGCTTACTCGCGGCTGCTTCACGGTTCGCAGTCGGATGAACGATGGCTCGATTCCTACCGGAAGCGGCCCAGCACTCGACGGGGTAGTCGCGGGCGAGAGGACACAGCCGTGACGGAAACGATACTGACCTAATGCGCCGGCCCGGCAGTGGAGAAATCGGCTGGCCGGAACCTTCCGACCTCGGCCCGATGCCTCTGTGTTTGTTGGGTTATTAACATAATTGCTTATCTAAGACCATCCACAGACTTTAACTGAGAGATCTCACTCTCGAAATTTGCTTATTACTTAATGCTAAAGACTTCAGGAAGAGAATGTGGAAACTACCACAATGTTAACTTTTAACTAAGAATTTTGATACTTAACTAACCAAGTAAGTAAAATTGTGATTTCTTATAATAAATTCGAAATTTTAACGTAGGATTACGTTCCTCCATAACGGCCATCCGGAAAGCAAAACTTCAGACGCTAAAACCGTCCGTCGTCGCAAGTTATAATTTTGTCAGCGCGCCAAACCCAATTTGTATAACTTGAACAAGCAGTAAACAGTTAAACAGAAAAGTACCAAAATGAGTCAAAATTTTGACATACATACATACATATATATATATATATATATATATATATATATATATATAGGGTGGTCCTAAAATATATGTCAAAAATGTAAAGGTAGGTAGAGGGGACCTAATTAAGCATATTTCGTATAGGAATGTGTGTGCGGTAATGACACATTAAAGCACTAGCTTGTAAAGCAGTATGAATCAAAGGAAACTGAAAAGACAAGTAAAGACAAAATAAAAGAAAAATTTATTAACAGTTTACAAGAGGTGCTCGAAAGTGCGGCCACCAACAGCGATACAAGATTCACAGCGACGGTGCATGGATCGGCGTACATCAGAAAAGACGTCAGGCATGTCGAGCACATGTCCAGCAGCAACAGACAATCGGGCAACAAGATCTTCTGTAGATGTGACGGGACTCTCGTACACCAGGCTTTTAATATGTCCCCAAAAGAAAAAATCCAAGCAGGTTAAATCAGGAGAACGCGGTGGCCAGGGAACTGGACCGCCCCGTCCTATCCAATGTTGGCCGTAGACAGCGTCCAGGTGATTCCTGACGTTTCGACTGAAGTGAGCTGGGGCTCCATCGTGCTGGAACCACATTCGTGTGCGAACAGCTGGAGAAATATCTACCAGAAGTTCAGGTAAAACCTCCTGTAGGAAAATGTTGTATGTATGGCCAGTTAAACGACTAGGTAGAATGTACGATCCTACTAAGTTATTGTGCACAATGCCTGCCCAAACATTAATGGAAAACCTTTCTTGGTACGCGTGTGCTATTGTGCCATGTGGGTTGCCATGAGCCCACAGGTGAGAATTATGGCTGTTAAACATACCCGACCGCGTAAAGGTAGACTCATCAGTAAATAAAACATCTGCTGGGAAGGTTGGATTGGCTGCAGTCTGATGTAGGTACCAACGAGCAAAGTTGAGACGTGGAAGATAATCGGCAGGGGCCATTGCTTGCACTCTCTGTAAATGATACGGATGCATTCCGTCTTCATGAAAAGTCCTCAAAACACTTTGATGGCTCACACCCAACGCACGTCCTAGAGATCTCGAGCTTGTCGAGGGATTATACTCTACTGTGGTTAGTATTCTGGTTACCACTGCAGGAGTTCTGCGATATCTTCCAATGCCAGCTCCACGCCTAGAAGCATAAAACGATCCACTTGTGCGTAACTCCCGATGAAGACGCTCGAATGTTCGACGATCCGGCTGATTCCTATCCGGGAATCGCTCCCTGTACATCCTCTGAGCAGCTAATCCGTTTCCTTGTGCAGCGCCATACATGAAATGCATGTCGGCCAGCTCCATATTTGTGAAACGATGCATGCTGTTTGAGATCCGTGCGGGAAATGATGAATCCATCAGGACCATCAGGACAAATGAATTAACTACGTTCTGTAGGCCACGCCTTCCAACGTAGGCTTGAATAGTAATGACCATAGAAAGGTGAAAAGAGATAGGTGGATTTTGGATCCGGGGTGTGGCTTGAGAATAGGAAGTTTAAGTTGAAAGAGAAAGCAATGCTCAAGAAGAGCAATGCGTAAAATAGATAGAAAATACTTAAAAATTTAAGAAAAAAAAATTTATAATTAAGAGCTCACTGCTTACCGAAGTAAGCAGTAAGAATACAAAAAGTAATGAAATAAAAAAGTTTAAAAATAATTAAGAACAGAGAACGGCTCTGGGCCGTTTTCTGTTGGCAGGATCGGCAAGGTCATAGTTTGCAAGATTTAAAAGGAGATCATTATCAATGGAATTCTGGAAATTAGTAGTTAGGTTTTTGAGAAAATTTGGAATAGTAAGGAGGCCAAGCTCCTCGTGGATTTCAGCATTCCTGAAATACCACGATGCGTTAACAATTTGCCGAATAGTAATATTTTGTGCTACTGTGAGCTTTTTAATATGAGAATCTGCTGCGTATGCTCATGCCGGCGCTGCGTAAGTGATTAGAGGTCTAAGAAACGATTTGTAGATGAGCATTTTATTATTTGTAGATAATTTACTGTTCCGAGCGATTAAGGGGAAGAGTGAACGTTTAGCAACTCGAAACTTGTCCCTAATTTGTGTAATGTGGTGTCTCCAGGTGAGATTTTTGTCAAGTGTGACTCCTAAATATTTAACGGTGAAATGATGAATCCAGCTAGGGAAGCGCTTTTATACGCCGCAGTCATCAGCGCTCCCTACCGGCTCAAGGCGCCATTACCGAACACACAATCCTATACGAAATATGCTTTTTTAGGTCCCCTCTACCTACCTTTACATTTTTGACATATATTTTAGGACCACCCTGTATATATATATATATATATATATATATATATATATATATATATATATATATATATATATATATCTATATATATATATATATATATACACTGCTGGCCAACCAAATTGCAACACCAAGAAAGACAAGAGATATCACAACAAAATTTATTTTGTAGATAACATGTTGACCAAGTATCAAATGATTAAATTTATAGATTTCTGTGAAGTGTGGTTCCTGCCAAAATTAGTAGCCAGAATAGCCGCCTTTGTTGGAGATCCCCGCTGCCACACGCCTCGGCATTGATTCAAAGAGACTTTGGATGAGTTCTTGGGGTACAGCAGACCAAACGGCTTCCACACGTTGCCAAAGTTGATCTGCTGTGGCAGCTGGGGATGGAATCTGGGCCAGTCGTAGAGCAACCATGGACCAGATGTTTTCTATCGGCGAAAGATCCGGAGACCGAGGCGGCCAGGGAAGCAATTCAATCTGGCGATTGACGAAGAACCGTTGGACAATGCGTGCCACGTGTGGTCGTGTTGAAATCCTGTTGATTATCCTGTTGAAATATGGCTGTGGACAAGCCCTGAAGGTAAGGAAGGACAACTGGCTCCAACACCTCGGAGATGTAGCGCTGGCTGTTTAAAATACCGGCAATGCGTACTAGAGGTGTGCGAGAGTGATATCCAATACCGCCTCATACCATAATACCCGGTGCAGGACCAGTGTGGCGGTGCATAACGCAGCTGTTCAGCATCCTCTCTTCACGGTGTCTCCAGACTCGAATGCGACCATCGTGGTGTTGCAGACAGAAGCATGACTCGTCAGTAAAGACAATTTCATTCCATTCTGCCGTCCACATCCTTCTGTCATCGCACCATTGGCGGCGGAGACGTCTGTGGTTCTGCGTCAAGGGTAGAGAAAGCAATGGACGTCTTGCGGACAGACCATTCTGCTGTAAACGGCGTCGAATGGTACGCGCAGACACTCGATGATGCGTTACAGACTGCATGTGCTGTGCTATGGTTCGTGATGTGACTGAGCGATCCGTCACTGCCATGCGCACAATTTGCCTGTCATCACGTGAAGTGGTGCGCTGAGGTGGATGCGATCGAACACGCCGGTCCGTCGTACCCTCCTGCATCCAACGATCACATATACGCATTACAGTTGTTTGGTTTCGTCCAACACGACTACCGATTTCCCTGAAAGATAATCCACAATCTCGGTAGGCCACTATCCTTCCTGTATCGAACTCGGATACTTGATCAAAAGATGATCGCTGTGTTCGACGAGGCATAATTGATCGTTTTTTTGAAAAAAACCACAAGAAAAACATAATTGCCGAACTTGAAATCGTCGAAATCTCCAAGCCTTAAATAGCGCTTTGAAGTGGCGCCACAGGCGCGCGTGATGTGCGTCTGCGCTGAAATTCTAATCATTTGCATATGTCACCTCCGCTAATGCATGTTGAAAATTTCATGTTATTTGCATGTTTCCTTCAGGGTGTTGCATTTACAGTGGCCAGCAGTATATATATATATATATATATATATATATATATATATATATATATATATATATATATATATATATTTATTTATTTATTTATTTATTTATTTATATAGGAGTATATTCAAATTAAATATTGCAATATATATATATATATATATATATATATATATATATATATATATATATATATATATATATATATATATATATATATAAATAAGAATAAGATGAAAGAGAAAACCAGTAATAGCTCTAAAGCTACTTGAAGCCAGGAACATCCAACATGTAAAGAAAAGTATGAATAAGGTTTTTGACAGCATTTCTTCATCAGCGGTGTCAATACTGTCTAAAAACCAATGGATTGTTTCTGATGAGTATGATCTATTAAATAAACACACTCAGACACCGTACAATCCATTATTAACAGAAGAATTGAATAATAAATGAATTAAGTTTGAATAAAAGTACTTAACCAAAGAACACCAAGCCTGGCGCTAGTCAGAGTGGAAGTTAAGAACTTGTAACCGCAAGATGACTGACTTCATATAACATGCAACCATTGAGGTAGTGGATACTCAGTTACAGACATACTTAGGTTACCATATTTTATGACTATTATTCCTTTATTTATTTAGTTATTATTATTGTTACTACAATGAGTTAATTATTTTTTTATTTTTATTTTTATTTTTATTTTTGTTTTTAGTAGTTATTATTTTTATTTTAACCTATTGTTATGTTTAACTTATTAATGCAACAGAACAAACTATTCATTAAAACAAAAACAACCAATTATGTTTTTGGATAGACTTACTGGGTAATTATTACGAGTTAGCACAGCTTTCAAGTCTATAATATGCTTAATCCTATTGTCTTTAGAACATAGCCTATTTATACGAACTAACTGATTTACAATAATGTTATTAAAAACAGATTTATGTAAACAGGTTAGATAATTTTGAAATTTAACAATATTAAAATTATAGTCAGATCTTTTGTCGTATAAGTCAAAAGTAAATTTATTGTTAGTACTTAATTTAATATTAATATCTAGAAAGTTTACATTAATATTATCATGGCTAGTTTTAATTAGTTCCAAATTAGGAGGGTAAAAATTTAAGTCTATAGGGTTATTACTTTTATTTATTACTATTATATCATCTATATATCTAAATATATTGTAATTGCTATTTTCTATATTATTAATTTCAAAATAATATAAGTATAAATTAGCTAGCATACTTGAAGCATTACCACCTTGTGGTACACCTTTGGACTGTAAGTATATACTATTATTATGAACTATGTAATTATGTTTAGTTACTAATTCTAGGAGCCTATTGAAACGAGTTAGTTTAATTTCGTTGTTTAAGTATTGAATATTATTTTGTACTAACATTATGATTATTCTATTTAAATCAATTATATCAATATTATTAAATAGATCTTTAAAATCATAAGTTACAATATATTTACAGTTATCTAATGTTTGTAGTTATATATATATTGCAATTTCAATCGAACTTTGTAACATGTCGCTCGAATAACTTGTGAACTTCCCCGCTTTTTTGCCGCCCACAAAAATCATAGCCCACCCATCAATCAAGAAGTGAGCGGGCAACAAAATACCTGATGGGCCCGCTCGTTATGTAGGAACCTTAGTACATCAGTTTAGGGGGAGGGGAGGAAATGGCGCTCTTCCTCAAGGGAATTTCAAGAATTTCTTTTTTTCCCCTCCCTCTCTCGAAATTCCTCAGGAAGTGGGAGCGGCCTCGGCTGCACAATGCCGCCTCCCCCTCTGCTTCCGAATGAATGGAAGGTGGAGGTGTAGAAACGCTTTTAATGACCAGAGCTGAAATTAGAGCCTCATTAGGCCTTTATCATCCCAATTATTCTAATGACAACTTGATATTTAATGATGACCTCATCTGAGGCAATGGCGTAATCTCGCGGTCGTTTCGTGTGCGATTTTCGTCGTTAAAAGTATCATCAATAGTGAATCCTGCAGTGCGCTGTAAGGTCAGGAGTTATTACGTCAGAAAAAAAAAATTGCAAATTTAAGGGTATTTGCCCAGGAAGCTTTTGTTTGAATTTTGAGTAATTTAGATGCAGAATGTCACGGTGATAGTCGCACCGTAAGAGTTACATAAGAAAATATGCTTTGAATTAAAATCCAACAAAATAATTTTTATAAAAATACTTGAAAAAAATCACAGGTCACTTCTATCTTAAAAGCCAGAATCAGTGTTCATGAAACATGATACGGGATATAAGCAAACTGATTTTAACGTGATTCTTCAAAATTTTCAAATGAATAGTACATAAGCAAATAAGTCAGAGGGAAACATCTGATACCTTGATACCTTTCACATTGTATATATATATATATATATATATATATATATATATATATATATATATATATATATATATATTAAAGTTGGATATTTAAAAACATAAAAAGAAAATGCCAAAAACCGTACAGCAGCAGTATGAACAATTGAAAAATCCCACAGAAAGAATACTAATATAGTATAGGTATAGATCCTGACTTGGTGTAATCATTTTCTTTTTGTGATCACTTTAATGTGTTGGTTATAAGGCTTAAATGTTTAAAATTACATAGTGATAGATTGAACTGCTTTCTATTTCATTCCTTTTGTATATTTTATTTGTTATAGTTGGTTATCAACTCAATAGGTAATTCTGGGCTATATTCTTTTTAAGTATTCTTTTTCATATATTGTGTCTTTTTTGTTGTCATTATTGTGTTGTACATTTTAGTTAGATTGTTCAACTTCTTATTTTCTTGCTGTTAGTTTGGCTAAAGGCACTGCTTTATAATTAGGGGATGTACCAGACCACTGAGAGTGTTGCCATGGCACATAAACATGTTTAATCGGAGAGGGGTGGTCACAACCCCCCCCCCCCCCGGTCACTTAGGTACATCTCCATTTCAGTATTCTTTCTGTGGGATTTTTCAATTGTTCATACTGCTGCTGTACGGTTTTTGACTTTTTCTTTTTATGTTTTTAAATATCCAACTTTAATATATATTATTGTTTGACGCTTTGGAGCTGCATAGCGCTTATTGGTGTCAACATGTTCTATTATCATTTATCTTATTTCTTCTAGCTCTTTTGTAACTATATATATATATATATATATATATATATATATATATATATACACTCATGGACAAAAAAATTAGCGCACCAAGAAATAATTGCGGGATCGTAACGAAACTTGCAATGAAGGTACATATCGGGGAGATATGCAAATGATTAGAAATGCAGCGTGATTGCGCATTACGTATAGCCGGTAGAGGGCGTTGAACATCGTACTCTGTGGAGTATAAAACAGGTAACCAAAGCTTGTTTGAGTGTGCTGAATCATTTAGAAAGGAAGAGCTGAGATAGACATGCGATTACGCCGTGTTCGAAGACAATATAAGCAGTTGTCGCAGTTTGAGAGGGGGAGAATCGTCGGGATGATGGAAGCTGGGTGGTCAGCTAGGCGAGTAGCTCGTCAATTAGGCCGCTCTGATTGTGTTGTGAGGAGGTGTTGGGACCAGTGGACCCGAGAGATGTCATGTACACAAAGACCAGGCTCAGGACGCCCTCGACAGACCAGTCGTCGAGAAGACCGCCACATCGTAAGAAATGCACGCGTACAGCCAACTGCTTCATCGGCCGCCATCCAGGCACAGGTAGCACCTTCACTAAAGGCCTCTGTGTCTTCTCGAACCATACGAAGGCGCCTGGCTGAAGGACAGTTGGTATCGCGGCGCCCATTACGTGTGCTGCCCTTGACGCCCACCCATCGACGCCTCCGTTTGGAGTTTTGCCGGGCACGAGGAAACTGGACTGCAGCGGAATGGAACCAGGTCGTCTTTAGCGACGAATTCAGATTCAATCTCGGCAGTGATGACAATCGTGTTCGTGTGTGGAGAGCCCGTGGGGAATGCTTCAATCCTGCCTTTGCTGTACAGCGACACATCGCTCCCACAGCTGGTGTGATGGTATAGGGTGCCACTGCCTACAATACACGGTCACACCTAGTATTGTTCCGTGGCACCATGACAGTCCAGCGGCATGTTCATGAAATCCTGCAACCACATGTGTTGCCACTCATGCAACGGCTCCCAGGAGCCATTTTTCAACAAGACAATGCTCGGCCTCATACGGCAAGGGTGTCACAAGACTGCCTCCGCACTGTTACTACCCTTCCTTGGCCTGCCCGATCCCCAGATTTGTCTCCAATCGAGCATATCGGGGATCATTTGGGACGACGAGTTGGGCATCCTACGAGTTTGAACGAACTAGAGGCAAAGTAGTCATTACGTATGTAAAATTTCGTTTCATTTTGACGACTCCTTCTTGGTGCGCTAATTTTTTTGTCCATGAGTGTATAAATATATGTATGTAATATACCCATTGCATCACGTCCTTAAACTATAACCTGAAAGGAAAAACTAGGTCATACTTACATGGCTGGAGCTAGACTCAGCCTGAAAGGAATAAAAATTAAATATGGAAACAGTCTGGTCGAATCATTTATTAGGGTGACAAAAGTACATCCATTGAAACGGGAAGAACCTCTCGGAAGTAGTATCACCTTTCAACCTTAAGCGCGAGAGAGTGAGGTAGACCATGTGACTATTATTTGTACAGTCAGCAGATTTTGGGGCTTGCGATGCGAACCCACTCCTGAATTCGGAGATATACACTTGTAGAAATGCAAAGGCATGCGATTCATAGGAAGTTCTGTAGTTAAGGGTTTTAAAGCGATAAATTAATATAACCGGGGATTGGACCGGGGAAAGGATGTTTAAATGCTAGAATGGAGGGCATAATATTTAATATATATATATATATATATATATATATACACACACACACACATACCTGATTCTCTTTTTGCACTTTTTTTTTCTTTGGCCACGTTTTGCAATAACACGGTCCAAGGAAGAGAACCAATTAATTTTGTTAAACTGTTTTTCTTTTACTTTTATACGATTTAAAATCTAAATAGAATGAAAAATATTGAATGCAATGTTATCAGAGAGTATTTTAGAGAATGTAGATGTTTCCACGTTAGTTTATAGTAGTGATGATGAAGGAGTGGTTTCAATATCTGCGAGTACAATTCTAGAAGGCTGCCAACTAGCCAATAAACTTGGGAATCGTTTTCTTACAAATGATTTCTGTGTCAAATGAACTGTACAATTCCAACTTGATTTAAAAATTATGTCACGTTATGAAGAATCATATAAAGAACTAGCAAAAATAAAATCACTTCGTCTGATAACCGAATTCGTATTCAAACCAGTGAAACAATAGAAGCAGAAGGTGTTACTTTTCTTCAAGATAAACTTGTAAATTATATCGACATTAAATATTTCCAGAGACGAGAATTTTTCGCACCGAAGAACACCTGAAAACGGGAACATTTATTGTCTAGTAGTGATGCTGAATGATTGAATGATTATGTTATATGCCTATGTGCGTATCAATTTTAAAAAAATCAATTTATTTTTAACCATTTGCGAGTGCTGCACATTTTCAATTTCAAAAATAACCTGTATAAATATAATTAAAATATGATTTCTGGAATTTCTCTTATATACTTATTAAAGTTCTGTCCATCGAATCCAAATGTCATCTGAAAATAAACATTTTCTTATTAAGTATATTTGGATGGTATCGATCTCCCATTTTTACATGTTCGCTGTATCTTTTTTATTTTTGCGTGGTAGACTCTAGAACGTATCCCCCGTGCAAAAAGAGAATCGGTTGTATATGTACAATGAAACATCTCTATGGCGTCCAGTCATGGTTCCGAAAAAAAAAAATTAACTCTCTCTATATATATATATATATATATATATACAGTGGAATCTCGATCTATCGTTTTTCAAGGGGCCGACTGAACTGAACGATAAATGCGGGAAAACGATAGATCCGGTAACATAACAAAGCAATATAATCGTCGGGACTGGGTGAAATAAACGATACATACGGGAAAACGATTGATCGAGATTCCACTGTATATATATATATATATATATATATATATATATATATATATATATATATTGTGGCGAGAGTGGAAAGAACATATATACTTTTTTTCGTACAACGGAACTCCTATAGGCGTGGCGTGCTTCTAACTTTCTTTTTTTTTTTTGGGGGGGGGGGGGGGGGACACGAATTGAACTCAGTTAGTGCCCTCCTCAGAGCACTGACTGACGGACATTCCATAAAATATGAAATATTATGATTTTTTTTTTTAATTGAATAACATTAGAATTGATGTTTGAGTAGTATTCAAAAGTTGTACAACGAGGAAAATAAATATAATATAAATAAAATGAGAAAAAAACATATAGCATCGAATTTTTGTCATGGAACATATCGTTGTTAAAAACTTCGTTAAGGCTAAAGACATAATCGGAATTCTGTTTCACGGTTTGAAAAAGAGGAAAAAATCCAACTTTCTCAAAAGTGTTCTACAATTTTCCTATTTTAACTGAACTTCTATTAACGTTTTAATTTATTTCAAGTTAAGTCCCCCCCCCCCCCCCCCCCGACGTTGAGCCTAAGGAACTCCCCCTGCTGCAAGAATAAAAGACAGCTATTCTTTGAAGGACGTATCGTAGATGATTATTTTTAATACAGAAAAACAGAAGCCGCAGTATAATGGAAACATGCCTCAAACGCAAAACACAATGCTTTATACTGGGTTCACAGTCTTGGAATTTGTACCTGATATAGTCTTCTCCAGTGTATTTTTTTTTTTTTTTTAAGTCTCCATTATTGTGGAAGCTCACTGGTGTCCCCCCAAAGTTTATTTATGTTTCCTGCCCGTTATTTTACGACGCAAAGGAACGGTAAACGTGGCGATAAAATCGGATTAGCCGGAGAGGACCCGCCGCAACCTGCCGCTCCCGTGGAGAGGGAGACAAGCCGCAAAAGATGAAGAGATAAGATAGGGCGAAAGTCATAAAGTGGTGAGATAAGTGACGAGTCCTTATTGAAGTGGACACTTGCAGCGGCGCGCGCGCCTGTTCGAGGCTCGGGGACCGGCGGATGAGTCTTCGAGTCTCAACAGATAATTAGTTCTGAACCAATCGTATGGTACTCTCTTATAACAACTGATTCGTGTGCCGGAATAGAATAACTATTTCAGACTCGACAAGCAGTCAGAGTCAAGATCACACTAAACAACAAGAGAGCATTTTGGAACCATATGACCATGGATCTATTATAGAACGCCTCTGGAGAGTTGGGCGGTGAAACGATCTTGGTTTGGGGCGGGGGTTAGTCGGTTGTCGAAGTTAGAGTCGATGACAATAACCATCGGTTGCTGGGGTAATCTGCAACACGCTAAACTTTGTAGCTCCATTCACGGTAGACGGTAATTCTTCCTGTTATGGGCTGGTTGACTAAGATTACTGTCTGCTAATATACTCTCAGTCGAGCTATTATTATTATATCACCCAGGGCCGCCCAGAGACTTTACGGGGCCTGGGGCAAACTTCTGTTGGGGGCCCCAAGAAAAATAAAAAATGAAAAGAGACGAAAACACACATTCATATGAAGTTACTCATACTTAAAATTTTATTACATGAACGATTAACATAATTATTATATTTCATTACACTGCTCTCTTGTTATATTTTCTGAGAAAATCTAATAAATAAATTTTTTTAAATTTTTTGGGGCCCCTCCGGCAGTTGGGGGCCTGGGGCAAAGTGCCCAGTTGCCCCCCCCTCCCCCCCCCCCGTCTGGGCGGCCCTGATATCACCAGCTGATCTGTTGCTGACAGATTTTACTGTTACAGTAAAAGAGAAGACTTATTGGCGACAAATTTTAATGTAACAGCAATAGGGACGCTAAGGTACCTGGTTTCTATTATTTTATCAGCTGACCTGTTTCTGATAGATTTTACTGCTACAGTAAAAGAGACGACTTATTGGCGACAAATTTTAATATGACAATAACAGAGACGCTAAGGTCCCTGATTTCTATTAATTTACTAGCTGACCTGTTGCTGGCAGATTTTACTGTTACAGTAAAAAAGAAGACCTATTGACGACAGATTTTAATGTGACAGTAATAGAGACGCTAAGGTCCCTGATCTCAACTATTTTATCAGCTGACCTCTTTCTGATAGATTTTACTGCTACAGTAAAAGAGACGACTTATTGGCGACAAATTTTAATATGACAATAGCAGAGACGCTAAGGTCCCTGATTTCTATTAATTTACTAGCTGACCTGTTGCTGGCAGATTTTACTGTTACAGTAAAAAAGAAGACCTATTGACGACAGATTTTAATGTGACAGTAATAGAGACGCTAAGGTCCCTGATCTCAACTATTTTATCAGCTGACCTCTTTCTGATAGATTTTACTGCTACAGTAAAAGAGACGACTTATTGGCGACAAATTTTAATGTGACAGCAGCAGAGACGCTAAGAGCACTGACTACTATTATGTCATCAGCTGACATGTAGCTGACAAATTTTAACGTGACAGTAAAAGAGACGTTAAAATCAATGACTATTTTACTGTTAGCTGACCTGTTGCCGATAGATCTTAATGTGACAATAAAAGAGACGCAAAGATCACTGATTACTGTTATATCATCATCTGACCAGTTGCTGACAGAGTTTAATGTTTCAAAAAAAAAAATAAATAAAATAACAAAACCCGCTAAAGTCAATGACTTCTAGCTCGTTTTAATTATTGCTGGTATTATTTTCCTGCAACAGGAAACTGTTCAGATGTTAAATTGTAGTGTAAGAATAAAAATAGCATAATTCAAAACTGTCGTGACGTTAAAAACTAAAAGAGCATTTGAATCTGCCTTTAATTCATCATCATTATTTTTATTATAACATGAAGGTATGCCTTAATCTGCAAAATATTCGAGGTCGAATAAGACTTTTAACTTAGATAGCTCAGAATATCTGAAAGTGGGAAATAACCTTTATGAAATATGACTATTTTTAGAAAAATACAGAATATTTGAATAATTTTAAAATATCCGTGGTCGAGTATGTTCTTATTGGAATCGTTTAAAATATCTGATTTTGAAAAACTGTAAGATATAATGAATCTCGTTTTTGTATGGATTTTTTTTGGGGGGACTCATTTTGGTACTTTTCTGTTTAACTGTTTTACTGCTACTGGGTATGGCGCGCTGCCAAAGTTATAACTCGTGATAACGCTGAAATTTTGCTTTCCGGAGAACCCGTATTGAGGAACGTAATCCTACGTTAAAAGCATGAATCCGAAAAAAATCTGCTCCTTGATCGAAAAGCTCTTTTACTGGTATCGTTCGAAATATCTGAAACGGTGAAATGTCCCCTGTCAAAAGAGACTCATTTTAGGATATTTCAGAATTGCTGAGCTTGTAAAAAAATTAGGATCGAAGCGAACTCCCGCTAAGGTCGGTAAAAGTATCTGAATCTGCAAATTCGAGGTTGAATAGAACTGCATTAAAATAGATTTAAACCCTAGATCGAATCTATCTGTTATTAACATCTTTCAAAATATCTTAATCGGTTAAATGCCCCCTGTCAAAAAAGCTCATTTTAGGATATTTCAGAATTGCTGAGCTTGTAAAAAAATAGGATCGAAGCGAATTCCCGTTAAGGTCGTTAAAAGTATCTGAATCTGCAAATCCGAGATTGAATAGAACTGCATTAAAATAGATTTAAACCCTAGATAGAATGTATCTGTTATTAGCATCTTTCAATATATCTTAATCGATTAAATGTCCCCTGTCAAAAAAGACTCATTTTAGGATATTTCAGAATTGCTGAGCATGTAAAAGAATAGGATCGAAGCGAACTCCCGTAAGGTCGTTAAAAATATCTGAATCTGCAAATCCGAGGTTGAATAGAACTGCATTAAAATAGATTCAAAATCCTAGATAGAATCTATCTTGTTATTAGCATTGATCAAAATATCTGAATCTATGAAATATCCTCTTAGAAAGACCCATTTTGGGGTATTTCAAAATTGCCGAGTTTTCAAATATAGGGGATCGAAGCAGACTCTCGTTAAGCTGTTGTAAAAGCATCTGATTCTGTAAAATATCCGAGCTTGAACAGGACTCCATTAAAATAGTTTAAAGATCCTAAATGAATAGAATTACTTTAAAATGGTTTAAAGGTTTGAATCTGAAGTAGAAAAAAAAAACCTGGATCAAATCGATCTTTTATTAGCAATGTTTAAAACACCTGTAGCGACGAAATATCCCCTACCGTAAAAGAATCTTCTTAGGGTATTTCGAAATTTCTGAGTTTGTAAAAATAAGATATCAAAGCGGACCACCGTTTATATCGTTAAAATTTCTGATTCTGTAAAATATCCGAGGTTAAACAGGACTCCTTTAAAATAGTTTAAAAAATCTGAATTTAAAAAAAAACCACCTGGATCGAATTAATCTATTATTAGCATTGTTTATAATATCTGAATTGGTGGATATCCCATGTCGAGAAGGAATTAAAAATACACGACCGAGGAGGACTACTGTTAATATTTATCAGTTTACCATAAAAAATAATTTTTTCTTTCCAGCAAAATTCTTGGTAGGTCTCTTACACGATAAAATAAAAATAATTTATAAGTTTATTTTGATGGTTTTCTAAGGACTGGGTGAAAAGCAACATGAAGACCCGAAATCTATTACGGTGGGAAGTCATGAACTTAAGAACAATTTCTTCTTACTTGAGAGCAAATTCAATCTAGTCTTTCAGTCTTTATTTCGCCATTAGCTGCTCCTAAACGCAGAAAATAATCCTCTCTGATGAGCAGTAGTCTCATTAAAAAACAAAAATTTGTCTTCCGTGACCGCAGTCACAGCGAAAGGTCAAGTGGTGGCGGACTTCCATACAAGAACTACGCTTTAAGAGTCATTATCTGATCTTATTTCTCTAAAATTGCCATTTCCAAATAGTTATGGCTGAGGCACTTCCGGGTTGTAGTACCAGTCCTGCTGCATTAGATCTCGTATTAATGCTTTAGATCATTGTCATATCATGTTTTCGTAAACTTAAAATTTATTTATAAAAGTTGATGTTTCCGGCTTTGATAATTCAAGAAACCGAGCACGAAAAGTTTTTCCTCACACTAAATAATGCCTTTAGTGTCACCAGAAAACGAAATATGAATTAATTTCAATAATATTTTTTAAAAAGATGTCCACTGATATTAAATTAAATAAAAATAATATACAAATAAATAAACATAACTTCTTAAATACATATCTATATTTATATATATTACTTCTAATAATGATTATAATAATTTAATTTTACATTTATTTAGCAATTTTCGCAAATTTTTTTTTTAACTGCTTGATCTTTTAAGCACTTTTAAAGGACTGATAAATTGTGCTTCACCTTTAATACCAATGTTGCAACGTATTTTCATTATTTCAATTAACTAACGCAAAGTGTACCATTAACACGTAACCAACCTTAAGAGCACCTATATTGATAACTCATCGAATTCAGTACGGGAGTTACAACGAAAAGTTAGGCACTCCGAAAATGAATCCTATAGGATCGGATCCAATGATATTAGAGTATTCAGGTGTAGTCTTCATTAATCCAGAACGGATAAAAATTGCGATAATTTTACTCCAGTATCATATTAACCCTTTCCTTACGGGGTGGGATAGCATGTATCCCAAGAATACGGGTCCAAGAATGAATATATATATATATATATATATATATATATATATATATATATATATATATATATATATATATATATATATATATATATATATATATTTATATATATATTTATATATATATATATTTATATATATATATATATTTATATATATATTTATATATATATTTATATATATATTTATATATATATATATATATATATATATATATATTTATATATATATATATATATATATATATATATATATATTTATATATATTTATATATATATTTATATATATATTTATATATATATATATATATATATATATATATATATATATATATATATATATATATATATTTATATATCTATTTATATATATATATTTATATATATATATATATATATATATATATATATATATATATATATATATATATTTATATATATATTTATATATATATTTATATATATATATATATATATATATATATATATATATATATATATATATATATATATATATATCTATATACATATGCTCTTAATAGCCTTCTTACAAAGGGAATATGAAATTCTAAAGAGAGAATCGGAAAAATTAGCCCCGTAAGCTAAAGGTTAATTGGTTATGTCACTCTAGATAGGAGTTTTAAAAGAAAGGTGCGAGATGTCATGCAATCTGACTGATTATAAATGATAACTAACGTAACAATTAAATATGTTTGCTTAAAGACTGCCCACCAAGAAAAGGCTCTATGCATTTTAAAACGCTTAGAGACTGCACTGAAACATGATACAGTTGGCTCTCTGTTTAACGACTTTCAAGGGACCGTGAAAAATCGTCCTTAAGTAGAGATCGCCCTTAAACAGAATTTGTGAAAAAATAACATTTCCCATAATGTGGGAGGGGCCGGGACTGGGAAATATCGTCTTTAAATAGAGATCGTCGTTAAGTTGAGCGTCGTTAAACAGAGAGCCAACTGTATTAATTTTATATATCATGTTTTCGAAAACTTAAAATTTATTTGTAAAAGTCGATGTTTCCGGCTTTGATAATTCAAGAAACCGAGCACGAAGAGTTTTTCTCTCACTAAATAATGCGTCTAGAGCACTGATTCTCAACCTTTTTATAGCTGCCGCCCCCCCCCTAAGAGGCAGAAAATTTTTCAACACCCCCCCCCCCTTGGGAAAATCCTGTAATTTAGAGTATGGGGAAGGAGGGGTTACAGAATCATAAAAAAATTTTTGAGTAATTTTTTTCAGTAGATTTACACACCAAATTTGTTTGATTTAACTCGATAATTTTGCCCTAGAAGGCAATTACATTCATTTTATTAAAATTAAAATGAGTAACGCAAAAAAGCTTAAATGCTCTTTTATGTTTAAAAATTATTTATTCTTAATTAGATAATTAAAAAAGAACAGCAAAAAAATTACACTAAAAGAGTAATACCAATGAAGCAATCAAGTATGTCAGTGGGATGGTTGTGCTTGATGGTTCAGGGCCAGTTTCTGAACGTTCGCTTCAATATTTTTAGAGAGATGAAGGCGCAAGTCCCCTCTTTCCACGATTTGGAGTCGACTTCTCTTTTTTCTAATTAGATCAGTCACAGCACTGAATCCTCGCTCGACAAGGTAGGAGGAAGGGAAGGCAATAAAAAAACTTTTTGAGGATAGTCCACAGTCCTGGGTAGAGGCGACTGATGTCACTTTGAAACCAAAATTCTGTGAGACGATAACCATTCTGAAAGCTCGCTATCAAAGTTTCATTAGTTGAAAGTTCGCCCAATTCCTCATGAATCTGAACCTCTGCTGTCTCCGTGTTCATAAAAGGGATCATGACCCATTGAGGGATTTCCAAGGACAAAATATCTTCAAAACATTTAGAAAAGTCCTTTTGCAAAGACTCAAGGTGTTGACAGTAAACTTGTGTTTCATCGAAGGGGATTTCGCTGCTCTTATGCAGATCCGACAAGATTGGAAACTGGCTGAACTCGTTGCGTCCAAAATTCTTCTTCTACAAAGTGAGTTTTTTTAGGAAGGCAGAAATAACAGATTTTGTTGTGATCAAATTGAGGTCTTCTCCTTGAAGCTGCAAATTTATTCCATTAAATTTTGCGAATAAATCGGTCATGTATGCAACATCAATCTTAAATTGTAGCAATCTATCTCTCAGAGATACATCTTTCTCTTCGAGGAACTCAATTACAGAGTCGAAAAGATTCCAGAACCTATTGAGGCAGGCGAGAGCCTCGGAGAACCAGCGAACCTTCGGAGAGCCAGCGAACCTCGGTGTGTAGAAGCAAGCGATTGAATTCTTCCTCGTTCTCCTTACACAGGTGCCCGAATAATCGATCTTTGAGACCATTACTGCGAATTTTGTTCACAGCAGAGATGATATATTGTAATTACTGATGCAAACAGTCGCTGAGGTTTTTTGCAACTAAATGCTGTCTATGAATCACGTAGTGAACAGCTAAAATATCTGTTACCTCTTTCTTCAAAAGGGCGATGAACCTACGATGACGACCCACCATTGCAGGAGCTCCATCGGTGGGAACAGACATAGTGTTCGCAAGAGGAATATTTTTCTCTTTAAAATAATCTTTGAAAGCATTAAAAATAGATTCACCTTAGTATCTGAAATGAAGCTTCTTGCATAAAACATCTCTGGAATAATTTTTCCTTCCTTCACAAACCGAACGTAAGCTAACAGCAAAACCTCATAAGTACTTGGGAAGGTTGATTCATCAACCTGAAGAGAAAATTTGGTGTGTATCAAACGTTTGCATAAGGAAGCTTCAACATCTTCAGCCATCTCATCAATTCCTCGTCGTACTGTATCATTGCTTAATGGGACATTTTTTATAACATTGGATGCGGATGGATAGTGCAAAACCGTTTCAAAATCTTCCTTGACAGCCAGCAGTATCAACTCTTCGCTGATGGTATGAGTTTTCCCCGATTTAGCAATTAATTTTGATATATTATAAGAGGCTATCAAACCAACGTAGCATATTTTTGATGAGGTTGCTAGTAAGCTTGAGATAGACGGTGCATTCAGAAACTTGTCCCTGATGTTCGAGAAAAACGACAAATCTTTATTTTATTTGTCAGGATGAATTTTTTGCAGATGCTCGTGCAAACGATATGGTTTCATTGCCTCATTAGATAACACTTTGTTACAAAGTAAACACATGGGTAGTTGCGAGTTCCACGGCGAAGGAACAAATCCGAACTTCAAGTACGTGGAATTGTATTGACGACACTTCTTTTTATTAACCGACATCGTTGGTGGCAACAAAATATGATGAGGGAAAGATAACTATTTCTCAAAATTAATAATTCACGATCACGATAAATAGCTAATAAGCGCACTTACCTAGCCGACTGGTCAAATAAACAATGAAAGTAAATCTAAACTGAGGGAAAAAACAGAAATGAAGCGAACGAAAAGCAGCACAAGAAACACGTGTTAAACGAGACATTCATAGTGAAATGCTAGTAAAATGCATAGTATAGAACGCTCAACGCATGCACTGCGATGCGCACGAAAACAGCTGACGCATATGCTGTGCTGGTTGGGATCAGAGAAGGATCCTAGTGTAGAGTTATTCAAGGCCATCCTACCTAGAATACAAATTCGTCTCACCATTAGAATTGCGTGGGGGGGAGCCGTCGCGTAAGTTCGTTTTATTGCTGGTGTAAACCGGATAATCCATTTAATAAATTTTGGGGGGGTAGTTTTAAAATTCAAAGGATAAAACATGCTCATCGCCCCCTACCGCCCAAAACATACCCATCGCCCCCCTACAGCCCAAAACAAGTTCACCGCCCCTCAACATCCTCCCACTGCCCCCAGGGGGGCGGTACCGCCCCCGTTGAGAACCAATGGTCTAGAGTGACGAGAAACTAAACATGAATTAGTTTTATTAAAGTTTTAAAATATTAAACACTTGATATTAGATTACATAGCTATTCTCTACAATTATTTCAGAAAGGAGTTAAAGTGTTTCAATTTAACTCCACTATTATCTAAAGTGGTAGAATTGTGTCGCTTGAAATATATCTTGTGCGAGGTGACATGCGACTGATTATACAAGTAAATGTTATCTAACGTAACAAATAAATATGTTTGCTTAAAAATTTCCCCCACCCCCAAGACTGCACTGAAACATGATATTAATTTCATGATATCTTGATTTCACAAACTTAAAATTTATGTATAAAGATTGATGTTTCCTGCCTTGATAATCCGAGAAACCGCTCACAATTTTTTTAACTCTAAATAATGTCTTTAAAACTACCAGAAACTAAATATGAAATAATTTTATTTAATTTAAAAACATTCAATCTCGACTACTTATTTTCTAAATAGTTTAGATTCTAGAAGGAGTAATATTATTAAGGTAATGTTACTCCAGTTATGTTAAGGGGACAGTGGACTTTCAAAATTGTAAAATTAGTCCAAAAATTCGATTTTTTTATTTTATTGAATTGTGAAACTACGGACAAGTATGAACGTTTTGCAAAAAGAATTTTTAATTTCTGTTATTACTTTCCTAGTTAGGCACTTGTATTTAATTTAGATATTATGTGGTTACTAATAGCAATGAATTTAAATGTGTTTTTCTCAAAATAAAAATTTTCGTGTCATACGAATATTCAAACTGCTCCAGGCGCATTTCTAACTATCAAATTGCGTTGAAATTTAGGTTTTATATACTTAACTGTATATCAAATAAATCTTATTGAAAAAAATTATGCTTCGTAGCTCGGAATTTCTAAATTTTGTACTCGAAAAGATGATTTATAGGTATTTTGCGTCATAAAAAGGGTGCTTTCAATATTATTATTTTTTTCTCTTTATATTTTCAATGAATGCTTAAAATAAGCGATAAGTTTCATTGTTAGTTCTATAAGGTAACCTGTAAATAAAAATTACCACATTATATGCAAAAGAAATGCGTTTGGAACATTTTTAATGAGGCCAATTTTTGATATAATTAATAATTCACAATTCATAAATTATTAATATTTCATCTTTAAATTTTAACCACTTTTACATATCTATGGTATTAATAACATATTCAAATTTCAAGCAAATCCATTCAAAACAAAAAAAGTTAGGTTTGAAGGTCCACTGTCCCCTTAAACTAGAAGCAATTGTACCAGATGAGGTTTTTTGTGAAAATGACAGGTGCAGGATGAATAGCAAATTGACTGTTTACGAAGGTTAATCAACGTATAACTAACAATATTTTTTCTAGAGGATTACTCACCAAAACAGTCTTTATGCGTATCGTTACACTAAAAGTCTAAGTTTGTATATCTGTAAATCAATCATCAAAAATGATTTACAATAGCGCCATATTTGTAAGATCAAAATGCGTTGAATAATGAAACACTAAATGGTGCTCCGACAATAAAGTAGCCGAAAAGACTTCTCCGTGAATAACAAAAGGCGAATGTCTCACGATAAATGCCTCGGCATTAGGGGGGGAAAACAAAGCATTATGAAACAAGTTCCAATAAAATTCAGTCAGGGTTCACCAATAATAGGCATTTCTTAGAGATTAGTTACGATATGGTGATTTACTTTTTGAGGATTTTATTTGCCCTTATATTTAACGAATGCGCAATGATAAGATGTATTCTACTCAGCCCCTGATTTTCCATTAAAATTTTTATTTTAAAAAGAAAAAAAAAATTCCCATTTCAATTTTTTTTTTTTAAATTTTAACATTTATAGCAGTTTTTTTTATATATCCTTTCAAATTTGTTTGATTGGTTCATCATATTCATGTTTATACAAATGTATGTTATAGTATGTATAAGGGATTAAAAAGTTTTTCTGGTTGCATTGTATTGGTGTTTTAATGAAGTTAATATGTTGTATTGCTTTTTGTTATTTGATAATGTTCTAAGCTTCTACTCTTCAAATAGCCAATTATTGGTAAAATGGTACTTTCACAACGATTCGTGATTTATTTATTTATTTATTTTTTGCGTCAGTTTTGGAAATTTTACGCCCACATCAGTGTTAGGGGGCCCCCATCCCGAGTCGTGCCTATAGTCAAGGATTTTCTAAATCGGGCCCTGCTTCTACTGATCGTCTAAATAAACATTCAAGGTAGCCAGATTTGGTAAACAAATCGTCCCCCAAACTATTAAAATTATGATAAAATGTGAATGCTAGTGAGTACTGTCCGACCACAATACGAAGAACCACGGTTGGCATAGTGCCAAGACGATTCTATTCGCGCTGTAGGTAAGGCTGCTGAGGAAGGAGGGGGAAAAGTCTCGTTTTCTCTCGACATTCTTTAGAATCGGTTACTAACTGCGCTTGCTTTTTTTTTCCTCTTCTGTTATTTTGATTATTATATTAAAATTAATGGATCCTTTACCCAACACAACTGCTCGGAATAAGCCGTTCCGTAGTGATTGTAAACGTATAATACACAATGTAATTAAATTGTGTGATAAAGAAGCACTAGTAGGAAATGTTATTGTTCCACTTTCGCAATCCCTAAAGACAGCTAGTGAAATGACCGGGATATCAATGTCCAGAGTAAAAAGAATACGCAGAGAAGCAAAGGGTGAAGAAACTCCAAAATTTGAATCTCCGAGGAAAGGTCAGAAAAAAAGAACCACCGAAAACGTAACTTTAGATAATTTTGATTGTAATGTAATCCGAAAATATCCACTCCTATAACACTCCTATTTTTTAAATAGATTTGCTTCTTTCTTTTTATTATTTTAAAATTAGTATTCACATATTCGATCAAAAATAAAGTTATAAAAAATAACTTTAAAATTGCGGACAAAAAGCAGTCTGAAATACATTCCGTATTTCATAAACAAACACATCCGAAAATATGACGTTTTCCCCTATTTTCTAAGTAGACTAACTTTTCCCGCTCATGCGTAACAGCTTCCAGGGACTTTGCTTCCGTGGTCGGACTATAAGAACCCAATTTTTTTAATCATATTTTGTAGGCTATTCATCATTCAGTAGAGACGACATGAGCTCATTACAGATATAAACTTTGTCATCTGCCAACAGAAAGAATAACCTTATTTGAGTCAAAACTAGTTTTTCTTCAGAAAAATGTCTCTGTTAAATGGCTTTAACCTTCCAGCCTCAGACGATTTTCATATTATTCTGTGCATAATAGCGAACGAGATAAATATCTTGTACAGGTTTATCGCGAAGAGACATTAAATGCAATAAAAATTATCAAAACACATGGAAGAAAAAGAAATATAATTTATTATTAACTTGCGGGAAATGCTTTGAATAACCAAACTTATCTGCTTGCGAAACAGTCTAGAAATTAAAACATTTCTTCGAAACAATATTATTTAGAATAATATGCATTTTTAAAAGCAACATTTCCTAGAAGCATATGGCTTTTATTTCGGCAAATACGCAATAAAATTCATTCGACGGGGAAATAACGTTTCCCGCTGTCGCTAAAAATTCAATGCAACGCGATAATCGCGTAGCCGGCTGAAATTCACAGAATAAATCCAACGCGATTTCCCGTCTGGAGGGTTTAACAATTGATTTGACACATCTTGAGTCCCATGTTAAGCTATCCCACTCCGTATTTTACTAATCATAGATTAGCAAATGCATATTTCTTCTGATTTTTGCAAATAAAAATAATCTTTAAAGGCAATGCGCGTGTTTTTAAACCCCGCCCATCAGAGTAGAACTCCATCTATAGGTTTAAGGCTATTACATATCTATATATCTGAATCTACCACTAAATTTCTTGAAAAAAAAAATGACAGAGCCATGTGTAATGCAACATATTTTTCTCATGTGCCTCCAAAGTCACCTGATGTATCACTAATGAACATTCGTTTCATTATAGACTGTTTAAAAATAACGCCCAGTCCTTAACAAGGTAGCGATTATACGAATAGAAAGCAAAAAAAGTATGCAAAGAAAAATTACCGATAAAATAAACTTATTTTATTTATTTTCAAACTGAATTAATTTCATTTATTTACTTACCGAGTTAATGTACTTTATTCATTTACTGGCTTAATAAATTAATTATATTTATTTACTTACTGAATAAATTTATTTGCTTACTCTATTATTTTATTTCGTTTGTTTGCATACCGAATTAACTAATTTCATTTATTTACTTAATGAATAATTTATTTCATTTTATTTACTTACATTCCGAATTAAATCCTCTTACTTATTTACTGAGTGAATAATTTATTTCATTTATTAACCAACTGAATTAACTTATTTAATCTCTTTTAATTGATTGTTGTTACAAGGTTGGACTATCAAGTAACAGCTAGCCTGAAAGGGGCTCAATAAACAATTTTAAAATACAAACTATTGCATGAATTACACTAGACGTTCCACTATACGTATTGAATATAACAGAATGCGTTTAAGAAAACATTACAATATTACGACACGCTCAGCCGCACGTATACGATTTCTGTAACGCTCCGTAAAATGATGCTCCTTCCAGAATGTAAAAGTAAGAATAGTCACCAGAAAAATATTTCAGCTCCTTTTCGCGTCGCTTTGACTGTCTTTCTTATTGATAATTTCTTTTATCGTACTTTTTTCATTTCCATTTATGCCTTTCATCTAATTCATATATTTATTTCATTTACTTATTTAATCACATTTATTTATTAACACAAATACTTTATTTCATCTGCACCTGTGAATAATCTGAATTCTTTAAATAATCTAACTAGCCTAGCTGAAGTACCCGGCTTGCCCGGGATTGTTAACCAAAATCAATTTTAAAACTAAACGCAGTATAAATAATATAGAAAAAAAAGCATGTGAAATGTTATACGCATGAATAAAAAGAAATGCCAATATAAAGAAATATAAATTTATAATACACTCCTCAGAATTCGGCTAGATTTAGGCTTCCATGCTTTGGAGCAAAAAAACCTGAAAGTAAAACAAAATACAGTACAAATCGTTTATAAGAACATCCAGGGGACTTTAAAAACTGGTTCCTATAATCGATAGTTTTTATATCCGATAGATAACTTAAAACTGCTGGAAATACCAAATTCATTGTCACATAATTTCTATTTACACCTGAAACATGACGTTCAAAAAATGGTTAAATGGTTCAAGTTCAATCAATTAAAAACACACTGCTCATTTTCATATAAGTATGTATTTTTGAACACTTTCAAATACATAGTTCTAAAAACGTCAAAAAGAAAAGTGAATAAAATTATGTAGCTATTATGAATGTACATACACAATGCAATATTTTGTTTTTACATGTTTATTCATTTTCTGAAAAATTGTCAGTAATATTTGTTTGTTTTGTTTGTAGATTTTTTTTGTAAATAAAAATAATTTTCGGTTATCGCGACAAGTTCTTTGACAGCTTTTTTTTATCGCATCCTTCACAAAATCGTCATTGCAAGCTAAATTTTTTTTTAAAGTATTGATTGCTGAAAACATTTCTTTTAAATTCAGGCAAGGAAACTCGTTCAAAAGATCTTCTGAACTGGCACTGTCGTCAATATCATCATCTCTGCCAGAAATCTCTGCATTTACGCCTTGTAGAGTATTGCATTTCAACCTCTCCGTTGACAAAAAAAATTCTTCTATCTCGGCCTGAGACTCATCAAAAGATTCCCGACAACTTAGGTGGCAATATGCTGACGGCAATTTTCCTTTTGTTCATCCGATAGACTTGTTCCACAGAACCTTAGGGGACATCGGTCATTTTTCTTGATTTAGTCATCGCCACAGGGTGACACCGCTGATGTTAGTTATAAATGACAGGAGACCCCAGGTGCTTTCATTCATGAACTATCAATTGTTAAGCAGCATCCTGGAGGCGTCGCGTGCCTAAACAAAAGGACTCGTGCCTTTCGCATTTTACCGAAGCGGCCCTTTGAGACTCTTTGAAGTGGCTTGGAGGACAAACTAAAAAGGCGGCCGTTTTAGACCCGGGGAAAATATTTCATAATCACCCCAGGAAACCCATTTCCGTTGCTCACTTGTTCTAGATCGTTCGACTTTTCTGGAGAGTGATGCAATATCCGGTGGAGGTTCTTCTATAAAAGAGAATGGACCCCTCAGTCGTGGCTTGCGTCTTTTAGTTCCTGACACGTAGCGGATCCAGTTTTAAGAGCAGCCGGGTTTGCCGCCCTTAGAGGTTCAAGTGTCCCTTGTGACCGTTTGCAGCGACGATTTAGTTCATGCAGGAGTAAACATACTCCGCTAATTTGTCGGAGACCAGTCTTCGTGGAAGGAGCCTTTGCTACCTTATTTTCCAGTGAGGAGTCCTTTCTCCTTAATTTAATATTTTCATCGCTACCGGGTGCGTGCAGTGGTCACCGCCGTTGATATTATTGGGGAGCCCTTTCCCATCAGGACGAAGTGCCGTTTTCTTCATCATTGAAGCAGAGCCAGTTCTGCTAGCCTAGCGGACTTCTGTGTTCTTACTCCGCCCCACGCCGATTAAATCGAGTGTGATTACCTAAGTTACGAAGTTCATCTTACATCTGTGCAGTGTACATATCTCATCATCATCAATTTTATTAATAAATTGCATTTGTTTTGTTTATGTAATGAGTGATGTATACCTGGTGTGTTTAGTTCATCTACTGGTTGACACTACGAACCTCAGTTCGCTACAGCCTGCAACAATATCTTCATCCGTTACATTCCCATGAGTTGCAAGAACCAAATCTATGTCTTCATATTCCTGAAGTGAATCTTGTTCAATTGGCAAATCTCGAACCCAGTCTTGAAGCGTTTCATGTCTAGCGTCTTGAGGATTTTGAACCTAAGAAAACCAGCAGGCAGGAAACGAATGGATATTTTTTTTGATTGAAGATTGAAGATTTCATGGTCTTTATAACCTTCTCTTAACGTAGTCCAAACGGTTTTAAGCCAGTTATCAGAAACTCCTGTTGACACGGCGGCCAGGGGATGACCGAATGGCTAGGACGTTGGCATTCGGTTCAGATCCTGTGGGTTCGAGTCCTACTGTTGGCATGGCTGTTTGTAGCCGTTCGGAATCGGCTTTAAACTGTAGGTCCCGGTTTAATTAGCCCTCGTGTAGCAAAAATTTGACCGTAGCGCTCCAAACCAAACCTAGTGGCACGGCCTTCGATTCTCCACTGATTCTCCCGAACACAATGGAATGCCTCTCCCGAAATCTCTGAATCCGCGAAGTTGAACAAACGAAATAATGTTTTTAAAGAGCATCGCAAATTCATTTGCTTTCGCTTGCAAAATCGGACTGATTAGGGAAATGTTGGCACTCTTTTGAATCTTAAACCAATGCAAAAGTGCTTCTTCTATGTCAGCATGTGGACTTTTTCGAAGTTTCTTAATTTTAGTCTGTTTTTTTTTAGATAAAAAATGGATAAAATGGCTGAAGAACAACGTGCTGCTACTTCCCAATTAACATGTTCTTATAAGCGATTTATTTTTCCAGAAACAAATTAATTTTAAATCACTAAAAGCGATATGTTCTTATTAACGATGTTATTATAACTGGATGTTATATCCATCATTACATATGATAATTGGCTGGTAACTAATAATCCCGTTCTTTTAAGCGATATGTTTTTATAACCGGTGTTCTTATAAACAGTTTTTACTGTATATGCATCTAATTCATACATTTATGTCATTTACTGTTTTTTTTCATATATATTTATTCACTCAGCTAAATACATATCATTTATCCGTTTAAACTGGATTTTAAAAAAATGTAATTTTAAGTATTAAGTTTTTTCACCTTATGTATTTTTTATATGTCAGTTCGTGATATATTTCTAAATGAATGTTTAGCTCTCATTTACATTTGCTGCAGACTTAGATCACAAAACTGTATTTCTTTTATTTTATTCCTTAAATTTTATTTTCAATTTTAATCTCAAATAAATAAATATACACACCATACGGAGAAGTCAAAAAATTCAATAGTGTTATATTTCAGACAAGGAGCAACTCACTCAAGTTATTATTAATGAAAAAAAAACTTTTCAAAACACGCCAAAGAGATGATTTTTTTCCCCCACTGGCATTCTTTCCCTCGCCAAACATTAATGGCCGCCGCACATGATGATTCAGTTCGCTAACTGCCAGAACTGGTAGCGGTGGCATAAAGCTGGACGCCGCTGGTCGTGCTGGTTAAAATACGTCACTATTCTGATAGTTAAAGACCTCAAGACATAAGTGACCAGCCCCGGTTCCGAAGTGTGCAGATCCTGGTATGTGCATGTGTACTTTTTGCATATTTCGTTCACATTCAGAGCTGTCTGCATGTGTTAGACTGACCTTAATCTCTCGATAACACGCCGTATGAAGTTCTGCAACTATTGTTAGATCATTGGGTATGCTTAGATAATACAACATGCGTTTTAAATATTCTTGATTTATTGCCTGTCAGGTATGTGACATATATTTGATGCATTCTGCGGCAGGAGGCTCGTCTATTTTTAGGAGCTGTGAAAGTGTATTTTTATTTATTTCCAGCACTGACTGTATGGATTTTCATTTGAGTGATGCTTGAAAATTTATTTTTTTGCTTATTTTAACTGTTGATTTTTTATTCTTTATTTTTTTCCAAGTCTGCCTGATTTTTCACGTGTTTGATTATAATTTTTCTTTATTTTTCCTTTGTTATAATATGTGTAGAGCTATTTATTTTGATTAATAGATACAGGAATGGTTTGATTTGGAAGAATGCCGGTTTTGTGTTTTATGCAACGTTTTGAGAACATTGCTTTTATAATTCCAGTAAATGTAGCTGAAATAATGTTTGTTTACTGATTGCTGACTGTATCCGTGCATTGAATACTTATTTATATAAATATTACTTTTATAAAATTATTTTTGCATCAGATTTTTAAATTTAAATTATGTTTATTTTTACTTGTTCTTGCTGTACACAAGAAAGTAGGTTAATAGGTGTTATTTTTAAAATGTCAAAAACTGAGTTTTAAATGCATTAACAAATATTCAATTATAATTGCTTTGAAATGTTATTAAAGATCAGCTTCCAAAAAAGTAAATATTCAGCAATTTAAAATAATTAGGTTTTTCTATGCTATTTTATGTGTTATAAGAGTATATAAGACTCCCCTTTAAGTTAGAGGTTTGGGTGGAAGATTAATAATCATTCACATCTACACATACATGTATTATTTATGTTTTCATGACACATTTGTACATCTTGGTATTTAAATTAGATTAATGTTCTCTGCAAATGAAGGCTTTGTCATGTAAGATGGAAGTAGGTTTTAAAGCTTTAATCCAATTTATTATTCCTTAATACACTTTTTATTTTCGTGTTCAATAAAGAATACTACCCGTAACGTTATGGGCCAAAAAAAAAAAAAATACACTCTCAAATTGTGCTTTCCAGCTAAATTTCAAAAAGTAAGCATAGTGTGTGACCCAAGACATCAATGCAGCGTTTCAAATGCGTTTGTTGATTAATTATTGTGACAAGATATACTGATTTATTTTTAAAATCGATATAAATCTGAATATTTAAAAAATTGCACACATATGTGTGATGAAATTTTTTTTTGTTTGATTGCTGATTTCAGGGTTTACGAACACCAAACTAAATTCTTAGAAATTCATTCCTTTTTGATACCATGGAAGTAAAATTTCTATACTACACAAGATTTGAATTTATACTGAGACTCAAATAAATAGGATCCTTCTTTAACGGGACGTACACGCTAGGGAAATTTTTAATTTATGCATTGAACTGTAGCAAATGTACAGTTGCTAGAATTTAATGTGTTTTGGATTCAGTTGTTACGGACTGCTCAATGTAAAAGCATATAAGACTATACAAAATAGATATCATTAAATCTCTTGACTATTAATGTTAGAGAATTTTTTTTTTTTAAATTCGAGCTGTGAAGACATGTATTTTGAGCTCCGCTAAAAAAGATGGTTTAGCTAAGGTTTAGCATGTTGAACATGAAAAGTACTGTTGCTACTGCGAATGGTTGTAGTCACGCGACTTGAGGTGCATACTGTTCGGTACTACGTGAATTTTTCTGGCATGTTGCTGTAGTGGCTGTTGACTTTTCGCCTGTGAAGGCCGGATCGGAAGCCGTTGCTCTACTTAGGTTTACCTTGCGTCATATTTCATGACACAAGATTAGGTTTGCGTATTGCTCATGTCTTAACATGGACATGCAAGAAGTTATTTCTTTAGTGTTGTGATTTGATAACCAGCTTTTATAGCCTAATAGTGTATTGGTGTCTTCCTTTTTACGGACAATAAGAAGTTATTTCTTAAATTAAATTATTTGATAACTGATCTTGCGATTTAATTAGAAATTTATGGAGCCAGAGATTTTAATAATAGATTTTTGAGTCTTTGGATTTCCTTGGAACGTGAATAATTTTGTATCTTTACGTATATTAACAGTTGAAGAATTTTTTTTTTTTTTTTTTTTAATGCAGGGAGGCACAAAACTGTTACTTTAATTCCGTTTTGTAAAAACAGTGACCATGATTCAGTAACCAATTATTTTAACAAGAACATGAGATTTTTGTGTTTAACGATTACTTTTAATTAATTTGAAATTCACGTGGTTAATATGTGCCATGTAGGATATCAATTTTCTCTTTGCTTGTTAAAATTAGTTTGACGAATTTTTCTGTAAACAGTATATCTAAACCAGTTTTAAAAAAACATAACAAAAAAACTAAGAGTTACTAACAAATGATTATTATTCGAGAATTTCGCAATCAAAGCGTATTCGCGATTCCTCGGATTTCTTATCTTCGTGTACATATTTGGTTATGTAAGATATATTTTCTTCTAATGATTATTTCCAAGAGTTTGGGTCATTATACTGACATGTTAGATTACTTCTTTGCTTATTATTACAATTTTGACAAATTTCTCGGAAACCAGGAAATTTAAACCTGTTACCTCAGTGTCGTTTCGTACTAACACTTCGATTTACTAACGAATGGCGTTTATTCGAGAATTTCGTAATCAAAAGATAATCGTGATTCCTCGGATTTCTTGCCATTTTCGCGTACATAATTGGTTTATGTATGGCGTATTTTTTCTAATGATAGTTTTGAAGAATTCTGAAAAATGTACTCCTTTTTTAAATTTGCTTTTCTGATAAACTGCTAGAAGCAAATATTATAAATGGAAAATTTTGCAATAAATTGTATCAACGTAAGTATAACAAAATGTGTAACTTACGTATGTATCATGCACTTTTTCCAAAATTTTGTAATACATAACTGCTTGTTAATTTTTTTTTGTATTGTCCAGTTTTCCTTCAACTATTCTTGTTTTATATGAAGGATTATTTATTTCTTGGAATATAAAGCCATTTTGAGAAATTTTTCAGACAGGCGTACATACAGAATAAAAATATTTTCTTGTTATGTAAGCTAGTCAAGAGATGAATTATTAAATTGACTGATTTGATTATATCATCATTACGCACCTTAACGCCAGATTTCGTAACTAGAAATTATTTACCACATTCTGTATAACGTTCGTTTCTGCGGTTCTCGTGTTCTGTGAATAATTGCGAATTCGGTACGCAATGGCTCGAAAATTTAGAGATTCTTGTCGCAAACCTGTTTCTGTTGTCAGATTGCTGTGAAATAGTCGTATTTATTTATTTCCCTTTAAGAATGGTTCTTTCCGGTGTACGAGGGTGGTGATTTTAACAATCGTTTGGGTTTCCGTGCTGAAGTGATTTATTAAGCTTTCGATTTTTACGCAGCGGCATTCATGTTATTTGGTTTGTAGTGACTTATTTGTTTTTAACTACGCGCATGAGTGTTTTTAAACCCGTGAGCGCATGAGTAATTTTTAACTCTTATATGAAATTTAAAATTTTTGCACTGTGAATAGATTTTTGTTTATTTACTCCTATGAAAAGATTTGGCGGGACGCTAAAAATTTTAAGTCTTCTGAGATTCAGTCCCTTTTTTAAAAATAATCTATCTCCAACCTGAAGACATTGTTTTGGGGGAAAGATTATTGCAACGTTTTTTTAGATTTGTTGCTACTTTCCTTTATGAAACTCGCGGGCCACATGCGGCCCGCGACGAACATTTTTGCGGCCCGGCCAATATATTGGCACACAATAATATATAATAAAATTACCGACGCAGAATTACAATAAGATAGGAAGAATTCGCTAAATGTTTTTTTAACGATACTCTTTTTTTTGCTATTATTAAACAAAATGCATATATTTATGTTGAATATACTGTAATTAGGTAAATAAACCTACGTTTCTATTAATATTGAATTTTTTTTGCGGCCCACCTACAGTTTGTTTGGCCCAAGGTAGCCTTTGAGTTTGACACCTGCTCTACTGTGAGAAGTCTTAGCTATGGAACCAGATGTTTTAGACAGACCGTTAAAAAACGCTGGCTTTAAGACTACATCTAACTTAAAATTTGTAATAGCGGTTGCTATTGAATTGCTGTATGGCGGAATTTAAATGAAGCATTGTTACATGCAGGGCTGGCCAACTGGATCAACTGGGCCAACTGCAGGGCTGGCCTATTATATCCAATAGGGCCCCGCGCTACGGAGAAAAATTAAAAGAAAAATCTACAGTTCTTTGTTTTAAATGACAGTTACTGGCTTTCCGAAAGTATTTATATCTTTAAGGATATTTATAAAACAATTCCTGTAACCGTAGGGTCGGGAAGCTTTTCTAGATTAAAATTAACGAAAACATACTTTTGGTCAACAATATCGCAAGAGAGACTTAATAGCCTTGCAATACTGTCTAGGTATCAGGTCTAGGACAATAAAAATTGATCTAATCGTTAATAATTTCGCTGATTTATTAAAAAAAGGTAAATATTTTTTTTATCTCAAAATAAAAATATTTGTAGTCTACTTTTTAGTGTATGTTTTCTTATAAATGTAGATAAAAAGAATATGACCGCCTTCCAACTGTTTTATTTATGCTTAACATTAAATTTTAATCATTTAATGTATATTAGTATTTTGAAGGGTCCCTCAGTGACCAAGGCCGGCCCTAGTTACATGGGCAGTCTGATGTTCGTTTCTTTCTTTAATTTTACTGCACTTCCGTATGTTAAAGGGTGGGTAAAACGTTTTACATATTATCCGAGAATTTTTTTTTAAAATATAGGAATTTAAAAAAAAATTATAAACTTACAGAAAGGATGTCAGTATGCTAAACAAAGGAATATAAGAACTGTCTCCCAAAGACAGAAAAAAAAATGAGTTTTTTTATTATTTTAACTGAAATGGAATTATAATTTTAATTGAATTACTCAATACCGTAATATGTAATTTACTAAAAATAATTGAAATCCCTGAATAGTTCATTTTTAATGGCATCATACGTATTTTCAGTGAGTAACTGCGCATAACTGTCGCGGATAATTGGCAGTTCACTGTGTCACAGCTATATTTTCATTTTACCAGGCCTTATTTTTAAAATTATTATTAATGTAAACTTACTCTAATTTTCTTTTAACAATGTTTGGAATAATAAATTATATTCTTCCTAAAATGTATGTGCAATTGATCTTGACGGTAATAACATCTCATCTTACAGACCTCATGGGATTTATGGGGTCAGATTTATTAATCTTATAAAAAGACATAAATTTTGGCTGAAGTGATATTTTGACTATTTACCGGTTTACACCAGTTTATACGCAAACGCAGACGAGTCCTATGATCACGTGATCGCCAAATTGCGAGCTTGAGCTCTGCCGAAAGTTGATTTATATTTCCTTGAAAAGGTACGATCTTTGATTGTTGTGAGAACATTTTATTAAATGATTAATTAAGTTTTGTTATTGCAATAACTCACTACGTAGCAATTTAATTGCAAATTGTCTGATTCGATATTCATTTGAAATTTAACAACAAACTGATAAGATGGAATAGTTATGATGTATATATATATTTTTTTTTCTTTCAGATTTCTTATTTATATCGAGAAATCGTTTTCTTTGATCTGTCGAGAATCGTTTTCTTCGATCTTTATGAGATCGTTTATCTTTGTTATCACTGAAAATATAATTAAAGTTGCTGATGCATGTAAACTTGAACTTTAAATGAAAAAGAATAGCTCATTAAGACTTGGCAACGAGTCATTTGTAAATATTCAATGTTCTAAGAATATAACACTGGGGTATATAAATATCATAACGTTCTCGTGAGTGTATGTTTAACGGTTAAGGAGTTACTGGCGGAGTTACTCGTATCACGTGATTGAAAAAAAATAAATGCCTATTGAATCATCACTCCCGTTGCCATAGCTTAAATGGAAAATGAACCATTTAATATTTAAAAGAATGAATACAAGTCAAAACACTTTTTTTCTGAATCCATTTAATAAACCAAAAATTCAGTTATTAAGTCATTTGAAACTAATTCATTACTTGGTCTAATATATATAAAATACTTCCCGCACAACAAACAAGAAACGCTTTTGTTGAGCTCTAGAACATATTTCATTATAATGAGGTATATTACTAATAAGAAGATAATCACGCTATTGCAACTGCACAAAGTTGACTGAAAGACGAAAAAAAATTAATTATTGAAAGTATTGATTTTTCCCGAACATAAAATTTGTACTGAGTGCTCATTCATAAAAGTCAAAACGAAAAAGAAATTTTAAATGAAATGGGCATTTTTAAATTATGCCTGAAGTTTTTTGTTGTTATCATTAAAATATTCTGCTACGATTCAAGTAGACTGTACATTAAATACAGTCCTAAAACTCCCAAAATTTTCTATAATCCGATTTATCAAAAACGGCTCACAATAGTGCGATATTTATTAGAACACAAAATCCCTGATATGAGTAGAAACAGTAAAAAACAATTTCGCCACCGCATAATGTGCGTTCCTAAGAATATTTCACAATGTTTAGCATTAGTTTATATCTAATTACCCAACAGGTGACACATATGGTCTCGAAATTATTCTATTCTGTTAATCTATATTTAATGAAGTAAAACTAGCTTTAAATATTATAAGCAATTTTTAAGACTAAACTGTCGTTCATTGATACTGCCTTAGTATGTTATTGCATCAAAAATCTCAGTTACAATGGAATCAGTTAAAAAAAAGAAAGTTAAGGTTAATTTCTTGGTAACCGTTCAAGCAACGGAACAACGTAATGAATTTCTTTAAAAAATCCGTACTACGACTGTCTTTCTTTCATCACAATTGTGCCCAAATTTCTCCCTATCCTAGTTAGATTTTAAAACTGTTCTTCAGAAACTTCAGGTATACGGTTGAGAATTCCCCAACTACATCAAGAGGTTTCAAATATCCTCTTCACTTTAATTTATTGCAGGTGGATTGGAGCTTTGAAATCCTTCCGGGCGCGAATCGTTCATTCTTTCTTGGTAATCTAGCAAAAAAAAAAACTTCAACTACTGACAGATTATCTTATAGTTCTGAAGGTTTGGCCACAGTTCCTTCAAACTACCATGACTCTCTTGCTTGGAAATGATTGAAATGGTTTCGATATTGCAACCTTGACACCGTAGAGCGTTGATTTGGTATAAACTGGGCTAGGACTTTCAGAAGGTGACACTGTCAATGAATTGACCCCACATCCGGATGACCTTTATGAAGAGGTTTGACTACGACGTCTTGGATCTGTATTCAGCTACGAAAACTTCCGATTCTGACAGCGATATGCTTTTGAGTCTTTTATTACCCTGGCTTTTCCAAGTTCCAGTTAATTTTATAGGGTTTTTTTTATTTGTTCTACTATCCTGTCAAAAACTTGTAGGTCGAAAACCAGTTTCGTTATAAAGTAAGGGAAGTTGAAAATACCGGTTTAAAAAAAAATCATGATTTTATCGGAAAACGGGATAAAAATGTGCTTTTGTTAGATAAGCTGGCTATAGTAGGAGAAAAAAAACCATTGAAATATCCGCCAGGAAATAGATACTCAAACACCCTACGACCAGCACATCTCTTTTTGAGACCTGCATTTCCGCACGGTTGATTGCTTCCGAAATGTGCCAACATTTTCGGAATTCCTCGAGGGCAAGGCTACCCGGTGGGTCCTCCGTCCTTGGAATAGCCTGCTTGATTGTTCTTCTCACGTTTACCGCCAGGGTGGCACGATCGGAACCTTTTCCTCACTCGCAAATCCCTACTGACTATCCGAGACCCGTATAGGTTTTTGTTGCCTGGCATGCTCCTCGCATATGATCCTCGACTTTACTGCATATCGGATGTTATAGTGAAAGAAATTTGCTTCTAGAAGAAAATGATTTTAAGGCTGCTGTGTGCTAACCCTATTGGATTCGGTCACCTCAATGTTAACCTATGGAGAAAATGTGTCCAAGGATTACCGACTTGGATTGAAAGATTTTTTTTTTAAATTGTACTCCGTACTAGATAGAAATTAGAAATTGTAACCATAATAGATAAAAAATATTTCAGGTAGTCTCTTCTAACGAAACTACCGCGGTTATTAACGTAGGATTACTTATCGTTGCTTACTTTTTTTTTTTCTTTTACGCATTTTGGTGCGTAACCGTTTTACTGCTACTGGGTTTGGCGCGCTGCCAAAATTATATCTCGCGACAACGCTGAAATTTTGCTTTCCGCAGGACCGTTATTGAGGAACGTAATCCTACGTTAAAACGAAAAATGCAAATAATATTTTAAAATTTAAATTATTCGTGGAAAATATCTGGTCTAGTGTGTGTTAAACGCTCCTAAATTAATTTTGTGGATGAAATTTATAAAATGAATCCTGTAGCAAGGCGCAGACTATCTGAAAATACTATTTTTATTGGATTATCAACAATTATGATGTAGCTATCAATAGTAGAACATTTTCTCCATAGTTGAACAATGAGGTGGGCAAATCCAATAAGGTTAGTACCAATATGGGTACTAACCCTATTGGATTCTCTCATCTCAGTGTTAACCTATGGAGAAAATGTGTCCAAGGATAGGCGACTTGGATTGAAGGATTTTTTTTTTTTTTTAATTGTACTCCACACACAATACAGAAAGAAATTTTACACTTGGGGATTTTTTCGTTTTTTTTTAAATTGCAAAAAATATTTTAAAATTTAAATTATTCGGGGGAAAAATCTGGTCTAGTGTGTTTTAAACGCTCCTAAATTCCTTTGGTGTACGAAATTTATAAAATGAATCCTGTTACAAAGTGCAGAAATATCCAGGCTATCTGAAAATACTATTTTTATTGGATTATCAGTATATATAGCTGTAAATAGTAGACACATTTTCTATGTAGGTTAACATTGAAGTGAGCGAATCCAGTAGAATGGTTACACAGCAGCAGCGTTTGTGTATTATTCTGATGCCGATTGGTTCAAACGACACCGACTGCCGTCTCTTTCTTGATTAATGATGCCGGAACAGCGAAATTACTGTTTAATTTATTTTCCCTAGGATTTCCGCGTTCATATTTTTCTTTTCTTTTTTCTTGTAGTGAAGTACGCTTTTTTGATAACGCCTTCCCAGTCTATGTAATGAAGGAGAGTTTTATGTTATGGCAATAATTAGCAATAATGTTGACTGGCGATTTGGCATTAATACTTGGCAGTAATTTGGTGTATGTTATGATTAGGGATACGTAATTTTCGTATTTACGAAATAGATGCGAATAAATACGAAATTTGCCGATATGAGCGAATAAATGCGAAAATTATTTTTTTTACTACTTTTCGGTAAAAACTCGGTGATAAACGGCTTTTCAAGCGAAATCAGTTTATAATAGTAATAATTTATTGACATAATTGCTTATCTAAGACCATGCACGGTCTTAGATAAGCAATAATTTAAAAAAAAATTAGAGATCTCACTCTCGAAATTTGCTTATTACTTATTGCTAAAGACTTAAGGAACAGAATGTGGAATTTTAATTTTTTTTTTTTTTGCGAATAAATGCGAAATTTTATGTATTGTAATTATTTTTTTTACGCAATTTCGATATTGTTTATGCGAAATTTACGTTCCCCTAGTTATGATGTATCGATATGTAGGATTATGAACAGTATTCGTGTTCTCATCTGCGTCATATGATGTAGAATATATCTCGCCTCTGATTCGTTCTTATAATACTGACACCGTTCAAGTGAAACGTATCAATATTTCGTGACTGTATAGAAGCTCATGTTGTTATTTCTAATGCTTCCTGGCCGGAAGTATTCCAGACCAGGTCCATATAGGCTGGCAGCCTGAGGGTGTGGCTCCAGTTTATAATGGCACCACTAGGGTCGGAGTCAGATTTAGCCAGGTGCCACCTCAATTTTGACCGAGCATCCCCTGGGGTGACGTAGACGGAATAATTTCGTGAGGCACCCAATAGGGTCGTGGAGACCCTTTAGGCTCGGTGCACACGAGCGATCTGGTGTCGTTGCGGTACCGCAGTTGCGATCAGGCAGTACATAGAGTTGAACTAACCGACTGACACGGACGACGCGTCGTCCGTGTCAGTCGACGCTCGTGTGCACCGAGCCTTATCTTCGGTATGAACATTAGATATATCTTTTTTTTTTTTTTTTTTGTAATTGAGCCAAGATACGAGAAATAAGAATAAAAAAAGGCCAAAGGCCGAAAATAAGATTGAATAAATATAGGGTGAGCCAAAAGTTCGTAAAAACTTTAAAAATTCATAAAAAAGGAAGAAATTATGATAAAGAATTGCGGTTTGCAAGAAAAGGCTGATAAGGAAGTCGGATTTTTTTAGCAACAAAATAAAAAAATAGTTAAAGAAGTCACCGGTTAGAGGCGCTGATGACCCCAAACGCAATGAACTCCATTCAACATGACCTCCAGAACATTGTACGACACAACTAAGGTGACTCTAAACAGCTTGACTAACGACGCTCGATCGTGTAATGATAACATTCTGACATAGAATGAGAAATCCTCGTGTTTCACGGTCTTTTATTGCAAGATTGATTTGCATAATTCTGCTGAATCTCTCGCATGTCAGCGCCATCTACCGGTGACTTTCTTTTTGTTGATGCTAAAAAAATCAGACTTCCTTGTGAGCCCTTTCTTGCAAACCGCACTTCTTTATCATAATTTCTTCCTTTTTTTATGAATTTTTAAAGTTTTTACGAACTTTTGGCTCACCCTGTATACATACAAAAGAGGTAAGCAATGATAAGCAATCCTACCTTAATAACCCACGGTAGTTTCGTTAGAAGAGACTACCTGAATTTTTTTTTTTTAATTTTTTTTAAGATCAAAGGCCGAAAATGAGATTAAATAAATATTAAAAATATAATAAAAGAAGGAAATTAAGCTTAATAAATAAGTTTTAATTTTATAAATTAAATTAGTAGGTCTGGGAGGATCGTACCCTCTCCAACCCTCTCTGACCCCATAGAGGGACTTTGAGGTCTATGGATTTAACGTGCCCATATCCAGCCCAGACACGGATCTATTTAATGGCGCTTGTCGGGATTAGGTCTGAGCACCGAAAGCCGACGCGCTACCACTAGGCTATCACGGGCCCAGAAGCCTATGTCTTCCCAAACAGTGGAGCATATACGTTGCTGTTTGCGTCGGAAGATAAAGTATAACTGTAAGTAATGTATAAAAAAGACAACCATCTAAGCATTTGAGTGTTTTCGTCTTTACTTTTCAGCTTTAAAGAGCTCTTCTGACGAATTATTTCATCCTCTAGTTCGGTATCCAAAAGCGTCAAAATTGTGTTGCCTTAGAGACTTCTGAGGACCAAATCGAGGGTGCAATAATCTGTCTCGAACACTTGTCAAGTTGAAAGTATGTGAGGGAAAAATATGTCTCAAACGCTTAGAGGGTTAAGTTGGTCCTATTAAAAATTATTTAAAAAATGATTTCATTGTTAAACGTTTTTAAAGAATTACTGACCACTGACCAAGCATATTCCATATTCAACCATTTTTCAGTTTTATTGATCATCTGTGTTACATAAATTAATTTCCCTTTAAATGCGCAACAAAGAATTTTTTAGATTTAATTGAATTAAAATTTATATTAAGTATATTTAAGATGTTGTACCTTTGGTAAAATTTGAAAATAAAATTTAAACATCTATGTTTTAATATATTTTTGAAAAGAATTATTTGAATTTGCTACAATTTTCTGCAGCTTTTGGAGCCTTTCGGAAGAATTTTCTGGAAGATATAAGATGAAATAACTTCCTTTTAAATTCACTGTCAAAAATACTCTCATATTTATTTAAATGAAGGTATTAAATACGCCGAAAATGTATTAAATATTTCGAGTTAAATTAAAAAAAATTGTAAATCGTGTGTTAAAAATTCTTTTTAAACTAGCTTATTCTTTTGTATTAGAATTATCTGAAATTAGTCCTGAAAATTACATTTTTCAGTGTTATCAGTATAATTTTTTTGTTAAATTATACTTAATTGAATGCATTATGCAGTGTATCAAGTGGCAAGTTCAAATCTAATCTAACTTGACGAGTTAAAATGCTTCCCTCTCTATATCCTGTATTCATCGCTGATTCTGTCGCCATTTCCATCATTTCGTTTACAGTGACCAGCGATGACGTCGGTAGTAAAGAGTCCCCCTTAATATCTTCTTCAGTGTATAGGCCTGTTCACATTACAGTCCGTTAGCGTGAGCGTAAAAGGAAAAATGACGCTGAGATTGAAATAAACAAATCATAAGGCCTGTTCACATAGGAGTCCGGTAGCGGAAGCGTTAAAGCATTGAAATATATTTTACCAATGACAAACCTCCAAACGATTAGCAACGAAATTTTTAACGCCTATGATTGGTTTATTTCCATCTCAGCGCCATCTTTATTTTTACGCTTCTCCGAACTCCTATGTGCCTTAACAATTTCGCTGCTAATCGTTTGGAGCTTTGTCATTGGTAAATATATTTCAATACTTTTAGGCTTACGCTAACGGACTGCAGTGTGAACAGAGCCTAATCCGTATACTTGTTACAATGGACAATACTTGTCACAATACTTGTGAATGATACTTGTGAATGAAATGCAAGCTGAGATAAATAACGTGTTATTGAAGTTATTTAGATCAATCGAAACGCTCCAGGTATTAGAAAGTTTGCGTATAAGTGAGAAAAACTCGTATACGATGTGCCACTGGTAACGTCATTACCGTCTCACAAGCTCGTCTCGTGAATTGTATAAATCAGGGGTGGCCAACTTTTTTAAGTCAACGATCGACTTTTTCTTGAATTATTTATTCGGCGATCGACTAGTTGCTATTTTCATAAAAATGAGCATTTCTATATAACTATTATAATCTATAATTTTTCAAAAAATTATGGCTCGCGATCGACCAAAATCATGTCGAAGATCGACCGGTCGATCGCGATCCCCTTGTTGGCCACCCCTGGTATAAATTAACGCACAAAAGAAATAAATATTATCAATGCAAAATTGACGTTACTTCTAAAGTCAGGCGCACAATGGAGCTCGAAACAGTGTTAGAAAATGGAACATATATGTATTAAAAAAGGTCAAAATTAAAATATTTGACACCACAAAGAATATAATTTAAAGCATTGGTTAGTAAAAAATTGATATGTTATAAAATTAATGAAGTATAAACTAATAAAAAACAAACTCTGTTTGAGATTTTAAAAAAGCACCATGGTGTTATTGATTAAATATATTATTTTTCTCTTGGTCTATTATAAGTCGCCAAGTCATTGCTACTTGTTTCACCGGAAATTTCGGTGAACTTTAAAAAGGCAGAAACTCACATCTATCAACTCCTTGGTGCTAATAAAGAAATAAAGAATAAACTAATAAAAAGTTAAACATGAATAATATGTAAAGAATATAATGAAAAATACTATAAAGATATAATAATCTAAATAATAGAATATGACTACCTTTTGCGGCCTCTTTTTCTTGGTATTTTTTATATATATTTTAAATTGGATAATAGTAATAACTTGCTGCAGGACAATAACCTCTTCTCATAATTACAACTGTCTTGCAGGCAGAAATGCCTTAATTTTTTCTTCGATTGTTTGTTGATTATGTTGATAAGGAATTATGTTTACAAAAAAGGATTTTAAAAAATCCTTAAAAAAAATACAGCTTTCAATTACAAAACTTGCAATAAAGTAATTGAAAATATTTATTTAATCGAAATATTTTTTAAATTGAAAAAGTTTCATTTAATTGCAATTCAGCAATTCATTTAATCGCAAATCGCAATTGAGTCACTGTCACGTGATATCATAATAGCTCTTTGGGTCTGTTCACATAGAAGTCCGTTGCGTTGCGTTAAGGAAAAGATGACGTTGAGACGAAAATAAACCAATCATAGGCCTCCAAACGATTAGCATTGAAATTTTTAACGCCTATGATTGGTTTATTTTCGTCTCAACGTCATCTTTCCCTTAACGCTATGCAACGGACTCCTATGTGAACAGGCCCTTTCTCGGCTAATAAGTGAGATAGAGATATAAAACTTGCAATTATGGAATGATAATTCGTTAGTCTTTTAATACTAATGCAGAAATGAAAGAAACAGCTTTGAATACTCAGACACGCGTTGAAATCTCTTTTTTTTGTTAGTTTATTAGCCTACGTGTGTGCGTTTGTATTATGACGTAATAAGACAGAGGAGGGCAAAAACACCTAATTACCTGCCTACGCCATTTCTCTCATGCCATTTTCTTTTTTGCTAAGGGCCTGTTCACATAGGAGTCCGTTGCATAGCGTTAAGGAAAAGATGACTTTGAGACGAAAATAAACCAATCATAGGCATTAAAAATGTCATTGCTAATCGTTTGGAGGCCTATGATTGGTTTATTTTCGTCTCAACGTCATCTTTTCCTTAACGCAACGCAACGGACTTCTATGTGAACAGGCCCTTACTCTATCTGAATCCGTAATACCAGTCATATCATCAACCATATAATCAGGCCAAATTACGCCAAAATAAAAAAATATTTATTTCATCGAAAATGTATTTATTCTTGTTTAATAAGTTCCATTTTAATCGCAATTTTCGAGTCACTATCACGTGATATTATAATAGCTGTTTGTCGGCCTGTAGGTGAGATAAAACTCGCACAGTTATAGAACGATAATGCGTTGGTCTTTTTAATATTATTGCAGAAGTGAAAGAAGCACTAATGTTTATACGCTGAGATCTCTTTCTGCTAGTTTATTTACGTGCGTTTGTGTATGACGTAATAAGACAGAGGGAGGGCAAAATTCCTGCCTACGCCATTTATCTCATGTCACTTTCTTTTGTCCAACTTTATCTGAATCCGTAATACCAGTCATATCATCAACCATCAAATCAGCCCAAATTACGCCAAAAGGTAAAAAAACAAATAAATAAAAAGTTAAAAATTATTTATTTCATAGAAAATTTGTTTACTCTTTTTTTTTATCATCGAAAAGTTTCATTTTAATAGCAATTCTTGCGTCATTGTCACGTGATGTGATATAACAGCTGTTTCTCAGCCTGTAAGTGAGATAAAGATAAAACTCGCACAGTTATAGAATATATAGTTTATAGTATATATATAGTTTATAGTCTTTTAATTCTATTGCACAAGTGAAAGAAACGCTAATTTTTATATGTTGAGCAGTGGCGTAGCGAGCATAATTGGCGCCCGGGACACGACACCTTTTTGGCGCCCCCCGTGGTCTTGGAGACCAAATGGTCCAATGGTCTTAGGGACCATTTGGTGCCCCTCTGCGACTGGCGCCCGGGGTATGATAGACCCCCTTGCCCCAGGGCCCGACTTTGACACAATGGGGCCCTGGGCAAAGCAAACTTTGGGGGCCCCCTTCAAGGACAGATCCAGAGGGGGGCATGTCCCCCCTCCTTAGGACCAGATTTCCACATGAACATGTGGGACACTCACCCAGGTCTCCCTTAAATCGGGACCAGAAATTCCAAAAAAAATTTCGACCGACAAGTCAAAAATTTGAAGAAAATAATGAATATTAATAAGAAGTGTTAATTAATTTACTTTTTAATGTTAATAAATAAATTCAGGAAATTTTCTTTTGAAATTCAAAATAAATGGAGTTATTACAACTCCCCCCCCCCCCCCCCAAAAAAAAAAAATATTAAACCAGAAACGCTTATGGATGTAAGCATGCTTTCACTATAGTGGGTGCACTGTGCTCCACCCAGGATTTTTTTCTGTATCCGCCACTTGCCCCCTTTACTATATTAACTAAAAAGCAAATTTTCAAAACTATGCACAACTTTCTACTAAATTAGGGGCCCCATAATTTTGGGGGCCCTGGGCAAGTGCCCCACTTGCCCATGCGGAAATCTGGGCCTGCCTTGCCCCCCTCTCGCTACGCCACAGATGTTGAGATCTCCTTTTGCTAGTTAATTTCTGTATGACGTAACTAGCTGAATACCCGTGCTTCGCTACGGAGTACATTCAAATTAAATACAACGGTCAATATATGCAATTAATTTCTATGTTTGATATCCATAAAACATACTAATTTGAATTAAATTCTTTAAAAACTTCCATCTCAATTAGTCTAGAGGTTAAATTTTATCTTTTACCACATTTTAATATTTTTTTGTCAATTTATTTCGTTGTTATGCACGTGACGCAAAATTATTTTGAAGTATCACAAAAAAAAAAAGAAACCACGTGATCAGTATTTAATAAATTAAATTCTAAAAATTAATCTTTAAAAATTCACCAAAAATCAGAAAATGGAGGTAAAGATTCGAAAAAGATTTCATTTTAAAGGAATTTTTTTTATCTTTCTCGTGATATAAATTTTATAACCCTCAGATTATTATTTTAAATGCAAACTTTAAAGAATGTTACAAAAACAGCTTAAAAATTTAATTTAAAAAAATCTAAGAAGAATTTTAAAAAAAATCTTTCTTAGTGCACCCTTACACTATAAGAAGAATCGACCTGCAAAATTTCAACCCTTTAGGTCCAGCGATTTGGTCTCTGCGTTGTCTTTCAGTCAGTCAATCAGTTACGGAACTGTTTTTTATGTATATAGATAATACGTTTGTCTTTTAATGCTGTTGCACAAGTGAAAGAAACACTAATTTTTATATGTTGAGTTCTCCTTTTGCTAGTTAATTTGTGTATGACGTAATAAGACTGAGGAGGGCAAAAATACTTTATTACCTGCATACGCCATTTCTCTCATGCCACATTCTTTTGCCAAACTTTATCTGAATTCGTAATGCCGGTCATATCATCAACCATCTAATCAGCCCAAATTACGCCAAAAGGAGACAAAGAAAGAAAAAAAAAACTTCTCTGCGGACGGATGCCATTCATTGTCTGTCCCTGTGCCGGAATGGACGAAATTTTTCATTTGATTTTTACCGTTATGTGTTTCCGCTTTCGTAACAGTGGCTCCTGGGCCGGCTGGTTCCTTTCCGGATGACCGTCCGCTGTTAAAACATCCGACGTTCTGCTGGCTGCCAATGTGGTGAATGGAGGGGTATTTATCATCAATGAATGAGTGAATGGGTTCACGTCACGACGGCGCGAGAGGAAAAGGGCGCGAGTGGAGTTGTGAGGTCCGTTTCGCGGCGTTTTCTAGACGAGCAGATGGCTGGATTTTGGGAGTAAAACATCGGCTTGGCGTAAAATGGGAGGAAACGAGAGGTTTGGATGTGTAGTTGATCTGAGGGAATTGTAGTTAAGAGTGGCAGGTGTATACCGAGCAATATGCATATCCGTATGCTTGTTTTACTGAGAAACATGCAATGTTTAAAACACCAGGTATATTTAAGGGTATCATTTAATATTAACTTAAATTTTGGTTGAGGTCTGTTCGAAATGAGAGGAATTAGTATCGAAGGGTGTAGTTCAGAAACCTGAACTGTTTCCTTCAATACAGCCATATATACTTAGGAATGGAATATAGCTCTGCATACTTTTTAGCAATGTATACTGCATACCAGTATAGTAGAGTTGAGAGGTCGGCGCAGCGTTTTTAGACGGTGATGAGAGCAGATGGCTGAAATGAGATTGAAACGTCGGATTGGCCTAAAATGGGAGGAAAACGACGGGATCGAAAGTTCAGTTTATCTAAGGGAATTGTAGCTAGAGTAGCAATGGCTTACTGCAAGTGTTTTCAGAGTAGCATACATTCCTTAACTGGTGGCCTGCGAAGTCAGAAGTGATTTTAAAAAAAGAAAATGGTTTCATAGTTTCATAAGGACCATGAATGTCCAATTAAATAAAACTAGGAACTAAATTTAATTTTTTTTTGGTAGTATCGATTTTTAATTTTTTTAAAGTATCTTTTTGTTGTTGTTGAAATGTTAAACATTCTTGTATTTCTTTCGTTTCCTAACGTTTTGAGTACGGAAAAAAAAAATCCTTGTTCTCCTTAAAAAAAATCCCTAATTTATTTTCTACGACTTGGGAGTCTCATCGGCACAGCAGTTTTACAGCTAATAAAGCAATTTTTTTTTTCTCATTGATTTTTAAGTTTCCAGAGGCTTTTATATTTGATTTTACTTTAAATTTGTTAGTGTTATTAAGTCTATTTGTGACTTTTAATCAAAGTTTGTTTATTCAGAAAATGGAACGTATTTTTGCCTCTTAGAGGGTTTTGCTGGGTCCTAGACGAATTTTTTTGTACGACAAGTGATTCGTGATCAACAAAAAATTAAGAACCACTGTCTTAGTTGCCATGTCTGAACCTGTCTGGTGCATCGGATTCTTCCCTAATCAGTGGTGTTAAATTACTTTAAATTATAGAGGATGGAAAATGAAATAGAATGCATCTATAGCAATAGTGGATCTGCAAGTTTCACCCTCCTTGATGAGCTATTCAGCAAATTATAGAGGTTGATATACGGGGGGAAAACCCATTGAATTCACGCGATGTTTACAGAAAATGTCCATCTTATTTTAAGATGAGGATTAGTTGCTAATGGCTCCTTTCGCAGCCATTAGCAACTTTAAACTCCCCAGTAATATACTAATAAGTTTTTATGAGGGCCATTAGATACCGATCTGATCTTTCTTTAAAGTTTTTCTTTTCTTCCCAATTTTCTCGGTGTTTTTTCATTAGCTTATCAATGTCGCGTTTTCAAAAGTAGAAAACTACTTTTTGAGCGTCTTTTTGCGTATCACCTTGTGGTGTAGGAACTCGTTTACGTTAATTACCTTCTGGTTTATGGTCTGCAGACAAGGAAGCCTTTCATGTCGTCGGGGTTTTTTAGAAATTTGTCGACGTTAATTTGATGTGCATTCTCGTAATGTGATCTCGGATGTCGACAGTTAAACCGCGGCCGTCAGGGGATTCTCGTGTTTTTACACGATAATCACTTTGGTTCCCCGTAGTTCGAGAAATCCTTCTGCAAACAGCTTATTTCCTCGTAAGAGTCATTAATTGTCGATGTTGCGACTGCTAATTGAAGTAATGGGGGAAAAAATTGGAATTTTTAATCACCTTAAATTGAATTTTGATATTCCTTTGACCCGGGAACTTTACGATCCCAGGCTGGTCCCAATTTAGTGGGGAACGCCAAAGCTTTTTGGTGCCAGTTAGTTCCCAGTTCCCCCTGGGAGAAAATTAGGAATACGGTAGAAATGGTAAAAAAAAGAGCAGTTAAACACTTGCATGTTAATTAGGTTAATTCTTTTTCATAGAAAATTATTTTTAGCTGGGCAACATAATATGGATGATAATCACTTGTAATTTAACAATATAATATGAATGACTATTAACTGAACAACTGCTAACTGAACAACATAATATGACTGCTTTTAACTGAACAGCATAATATGGATGACTGTAGATAACTAATAGCTGAACAACATAATGTGGATTATAACCACTTTTAATTGAACAACATAATATGAATGACTATAACTTATAGGTAAACAACATAATATGGATGATAATCACTTTTAATTTAACAACATAATATGAATGACTATTAACTGAACAACTGCTAACTGAACAACATAATATGACTGCTTTTAACTAAACAGCATAATATGGATGACTGTAGATAACTAATAGCTGAACAACATAGTATGGATGGTAGCCACTTTTAACTGAACATCATAATATGGATGACTATAACTAATAGCTGATCAACAAAATATGGATGATAATCACTTTTAATTGAACAACATAATATGGATGACTATAACTAATAGCTGATCAACAAAATATGGATGATTGCGACTTTTAACTGAACATTAAAATATTGATAACTATAACTTAATAGCTGAGCAACAAAATATGGATGATAATTACTTTTAACTGATCAACGTAATATGGATGAATATAACCAATAGTTGAACAACATAATACGGATGACTATACTTTTAACTGAAAAACATAATGTGATAGTTTGCAAAATATTTTTTAAAATTGCTTTTCTTTCACGCTGTAAGGGAACATTTCATTTTCTCCAGAAAGATAAAAATAGACCTAGCTAAGTCCTCAAAATTACATTAAAAGAGGGTACTGAAAAGTCCTTAAAATGTACTTGATTTTTAGATTAAAAATTTAGTATGGACTCTTTTGCGGGACATCGAAATTTCCACGAGTCGGACGAGACAGGCTCTGAAATTTCGGTCTGTCCAGACCTCTATGTGTAGAACTGAGGCACATCTGATTAACTATTACTGAAAAAGAACACGTGTGAAATCATAGTAGTTGCCAGGTTTGGATTCATTTATACCCTCTGAGTTTGAGTTGATATCTTGGTCGTTATAAACAAAAACGAATAAATAAAATTACGAGATAATTGTCCAATTTGTGTCATTTCTAATTTCAGAGAACTCTACGGTGTAAATTTGACACCATGTAGACAACGGAGAATGACTTAGCTCCCCGCTATCGTGCAGGAAATGCGCCTTAACAACGAGGCATTCACCCAAATCCTTATTAATAACACTACTTAGGTTCCATTAGACTGCTCCAAACATCACATGACCGAGCTCTTGGAAAATAATGAATTAGCTTCTCGAAAACCGTTTGACCCCTGTAACTCGCACTGTGTCGTCCGTGCGAGCGCGAAGGGGATTTGGTGTCAATTGGATCTCTGATCTGTCAGCTGGAGCTGGGTCGCCCGTGTATGCCGGTTAATTGAATCTTTCCCGTTTAATGAATTCAATATCCTCTGCCGTCGAAATGCGATGGATTTTTGCGTAGCGCGGAAGGCAGCGATATTTGAACGCAATTAATTACCGTGTTTGATGCTGTTCCTCGGAATACGGTTGACTGGCCTGCTGAGCACGCCGCTTTGCTAATGAGATGGGACTTGGCTTTCTCAGCGTTTTCCACGTCGGTACGTTTGTTTTCTCCAGGATGTGAAAGTAATCTTGTACGTATGTGGGCTCTCTTCTTAGTATTTGTGTAGATTAATGCTTTGAAAGTTTTTATTTATACTCACCATTATCAACAATTTTAATGTTTATTCTTCTGTTTTCTCCAGGATGTGAAAGTAATGTTGTACGTATGTGGTTCTCATCTTAGAATGTGTGTAGATTAACGTTTTGAAAGTTTTGATTTATACTCACCATTATTAGCAATTTTAATGTTTATTCTTTTGTTTTCTGCAGGATGTGAAAGTAATCTTGTACATATGCCGCTCTCTTCTTAGTTTGTGTGCAGATTAACGCTTTGAAAGTTTTGATTAATACTCGCCTTTATCAACAATTTATTGGCATCATAACATAAAGAATAGTTTTGATAGAACTTAATAACATAATTTAACTGAGCACGCCGTTGCTTATGAGATGGGACTGGCTTTCTCAGCATTTTCCTTGTTTCTGTTGTTTTCTCCAGGATGTGAAAGTAATCTTGAGCGTTTCTTCTTAGTATGCGTGTAGATTATAATACATTAACGCTTTGAAAGTTTTGATTTTTACTCTCCATCATCAACAATTTTAATGTTCATTCTTTTATTTTCTCCAAGATGTGAAAATAATCGTACGTATGTGGTTCTCTTCTTAGTATGTGTGCAGATGAACACTTTGAAAGTTTTGATTTATACTCACCATTGTCAACAATTTTAATTTATTGGCATCTTCACATAAAGAATAGTTTTAATAAAACTTAAAAAATACAAAATAATTTAACTGAGCACTTCGCTCCTGATGAGATAGGACTTGGCTTTCTCAGCATTTTCCATGTTTGTTCTTTTGTTTTCTCCAGGATGTGAAAGTAATCGTGTACGCAAGTGGCTCTCTTAGTATGTGTGCAGATGAATGCTTTGAAAGTTTTGACTTATAATTCTCCATTATCAACAATTTTTATTTATTGGCATCATCACATAAAGAATATTTTTGATAAAACTTAAAAACCACAAAATAATTTAACTGAGCACGTCGCTGCTGATGAGACGGGACTTGGCTTTCTCGGCATTTTCCATGTTTTTTGTTTTGTTGTCTCCAGGATGTGAAAGTAATCTTGTGCGTTTCTTCTTAGTATGTGTGTAGATTAACGCTTTAAAAGTTTTGATTTACACTTACCATTATCAACAATTTGAATGTTTATTCTTTTTTTTTTTTCCTTCAGGATGTGAAAGTTATCTTGTATGTGGCTCTTTTATTTTTTTTGTGTGTGTGTGTAGATAAACGCTTTGAAAGTTTTGGTTCATACTCGCCATTATCAACAATTTCAATTTATTGGCATCATCACGTAAAGAATAGTTTTAATAAAACTTTAAAACTACGAAATAATTTAACTGAGCACGTCACTGCTGATCAGTTTGGGACTTGTCTTCCTAAGCATTTTCCATGTTTATTCTTTTGTTTTCTCCAGGATGTGAAAGCATTCTTGTGCGTATATGGAATCATCGTGGTATACATGTAGATAAACGCTTTAAAAGCGAGGTAAAGCACATCTTAAACTACGTGCCGCAGGCTAACTTTAGCGATTTCGCGAAGTTCGCTAGACACCACTTAACAACATTTGAAGTTGCAGTCGGAATTGAATAAAACATTTTGATTTGTACTCACCATTATCAGCAATTTCAATTGACTGGCATCATCACGCACAGAAAAGTTTTAACACAGCCCCAAAAACATTACGAAATAATTTAAATAAAGCGAATAACTGTTTAGGATTACGTCGCTCGTAAATTAGCTAGTTTTAAGCGTATGGACTGGTCCCTACCCTCAGGAAAACATACAAAGTAAAAGATAAATTTTTCCTTGCCTGCAAATAGTTGTAAAAGTAAGTATAATAGATTCCGGCGCCCACTCATAAAGTGTTATAAGGGTCAGGGAACCACTTTTGTTTTTTTAAATTGCCCAATTTTGTAACGATTTATTTCTCGTGCCATTTTACAGACGTCGTTATGTTTACAAAATTGACTTGTTCAAATAATTCAAAAAGTCTTTTGTTGTTGTGTTTCTAATGCCCCCTGGCCCGAAGTTTTCCAGACCAGGTCCATATAGGCTAGCGGGCTGAGGGGTGCGGATCCGGTTAATAATGGCACTACAAGGGTCGACCTCCGATTTAGCCAGGTGCCACCTCAATTTCGACCGAGCACCCCCAGGGAGACATTTGGGAGGAACGTACCCTCTCCCCTCTCTGACCTCATAAGACTTTCCGGTTTACGGATTTAACGTGCCCATATCCGGCCTAGACACGAAGGTATTTAACCGAGCTTGTCGGGATTTGATTCGAGCACCCTCAGCACCGAAAGCCGACGCGCTACCACTAGGCTACTTTAAGCCCAAAGGTCTTTTTTAAAACTTTAAAGCTAAAAAAATTAAATTACGTTTAATTTTTCGATTTTTTTTTGTTTAACCAATGTCTGTATTCTAATATTTTTTTCACTTTCGTGTACAATCAAACCTGTTTTTGTGCGATCTTTCTTTTTTTGCTTTTGTGTGTGTGTGTGTGCGATTTATGCAGGTATCCAGTTTTGCAGCAAATTGGAAAAATATTTCATCCCAAAAACACGATCGAGGCTCTTTTTGGAATTTCAAACTTCTTTCGGAATTGTTATCTTAAAATAGATAACAATTCCGAAAGGAGTTTGAAATTCCAAAAAGAGCCTCGATCGTGTTTATCTGGCAATCGCGACGTTTACAAGCAGCTGATCAAACGACCGTCGTCCCAAAAACTTATCACCGACTACGTGGTAACAAAAAAAAAAATAAATCAACTCTATTATCTTCAAGTGACAAAAGCGATTACGAACCAGTTCATCGGAAGAATATGCGCGTTTTGGACTACGACGAGTAGCATCCAATTATGTAGATTTTGAAAATTTCTCCATGTTTAAAATGAGAAATTAAAATTTTTAAAAATGTTTCCATGCGTAATTTAATTATTTATTTTGTTTAAAGCCCTTTCTCGCTTTTCGTAAAGCTTTGACATATTTTTAAGAGAGACTTTTTTATGCGGTCCCTCTCCACCGCATAAAATTTTTTTTTCTTTAATGTGTTGTGAAAAATTATTTTTTATAGCTATTTGTGAAGTTTCTGAATATTTTTTTGTGCGGTCTCTATCTATCGCACAAAAACAGGTTTGACTGTATATAATAGTATCCAAAATAATTTTAATTTGGAATTAATCGAAGAGGAAAACTTCGCTTCGAAGAGGAAAAAAAAATCACTTTTGCAGAGTAATGTTTGTTTTAGAGAAAATATTTTCATGATTTTTACTAAATCAAAAATCCCTATGACAAATGGAAAATGAAAAATGTTCTATAAAATTTTATAGAGCCAATTTGCGAGAATTTTTAAATGTAACCTTTTTAAGCGGGCAAATCACGAAAAACTGCAATCATATGCAAAAAGACCTAAGTACATATGTACAGAGGAGTATACATACAGCAGTATAACATAAAAATATTTTATCTGGCAATGTAATTGTGCTAGAAGTACAGGTAACTCTCCTATAACACGGTAGATAGGTTCCTAGAAAATGCCGTGTTGTGTGAAACCGTGTTATATGAGACCCAGAGACAGTTACAAAAAGGGGGGTTACGTTCTGAAAACTTATTAAAAAAACATTTTTTTAAATTCTATATAAGCAACTTAATTTTTATTAAAAATATAAATATATGTATAACACAAAACGAAAAGAAACGAAAAAATATTATTTTCATTTAATGCGACCTTAATTCAATAAATTTCATCCTCATCACTGCACAGTACAATCAAACGAGAACGTTTTTTCGATGGAACGATATCACCTTCACTTTCAGAACCTTTTTCTTCATTTAGATTTTTTGCACCTTCTATCCTCTTTAAAAAATCCGCAACTTTGGTTTATTTGCTGGTTCTTACAAGGTCATTGTAGATTCATGGTATGGAGATAGATAATTTTGAAGCTCCCTTTTGAATTTTCGTCTTCTTTCAGCGGAAGGGTCTGCATTCAGGGAAAATAATTTTTTATAGAGTTGTATAAACAAATTATAATTTATTCATTTATATTTTCATGTAAAGCCACTATAGTTCATTGTTCCTTCCCGTCATTATTTTAAAGTAATTTAGTTTTTAAATGTGTTAAACAAAAATCATGTTATCTAGTGCTATAGAAGTGCAGTGTTGTAGAAAGGTTTTCGCAATTTTTTTATCGTGTTAGAGCGAAACCGTGTTGTAAGATGCCGTGCTGTAGGAGGGCTATCTGTACTCATTTTCTCTTATTTGATGTTAAAAGCTTTGTAGCATTTTAACCCAAAAGATAAGTTATTTATTTTAAAAGAATATTATCAAGTATAAATAAATAATTTATGAACTTATTTTATAAGAATTATATAATTTTGAAATGAATTTTGAACCCGGACCTTCTAGATTCTAGAGTTGAATATGTACAGTCGAACCCCGTTATAACGAACTTCAAGGGAGAAAAGATTTTGTTCGCTTTACCCGGTGGTTCGCAATATCCGAACCGTTAAGAAAAATGCTAGTTCACAAAATGTATAACTCATTAGTTGCAATGTGTATTCAATAATGATCTATTAAAAAAATGATAAAATGTATTAAAATGATCATTAATGAATTAAATCGACTAAAATCGATTACATTAAACTGACACAGTACTACAGTCGAACCCTGTTATAGCGAACCTGGTATATAACGAACGAAAATTTTGGTCCCGCCATTTTCCCATTGTACGTAATTTAATTTATTGTGTCAGTTTAATGTAATCGATTTTAGTCTATTTAATTCATTAATGATCATTTTTAATAATTTTATCATTTTTTAATACATCATTATTGAATATACATTGCAACTAATGAGTTATACATTTTGTGCAATATCCGAACCGTTAAGAAAAATGCTAGTTCACAAATGAGTTATACATTTGAGAACTAGCACTAATGAGTTATACATTTAACGCAACTCTAGCATTTTTCTGAAAGGTTCGAATATAGCGAACTACCGGATAAAGCGAACAAAATATTTGGTCCCTTGAAGTTCGTTATAACGGGGTTCGACTGTGCATTTTGAAAATTTCTCCATGTTTAAAATGAGAAATTAAAATTTTTTAAAATGTTTCCATGCGTAATTTAATTATTTTGTTTAATTTAATCGATTTTATTCATTAATAATCATTTTTAATAGATTTTATCATTTTTTAATACATCATTATTGAATATACATTGCAACTAATGAGTTAACATTTTGTAAACTCTATCATTTTTCTTAGCGGTTCGGATATAGCGAACAAAATCTTTGGTCCCTTGAAGTTCGTTATAACGAGGTTCTACTGTAATTAAATTACGTACAATAGGAAAATGGCGGGACCAAAATTTTTGTTCGTTGTATCCGTGAGTTCGTTATAAACCGGTTTCACTGTAACAGGGCTCGACTGTATTAACAGATTTGTTATTATTTATAGAATCATTCCTGTTTAGTAAATCCTATCGAAATACCTGTGATTTATCCAAAGTTAAGCTCAAAACAAACCCTAATTTACTCTAGAGTCGAGAATTCGCGTCTTGTTTCAATAACAGCTGAGGCTTAGAATCGATCATCTCGTATTTGCTTAGAGGCGGGAAAACTCTTGATTTACCGCCGACTGCGCTTAAGAAATAAATCCTCTCTTATCGGGCCTTCTAATAGTTCCATTTCGAATTCTTATTCACTGTATCCACTTTCTCCAGTTTTGCCCTATCTCCCCTCGCTGCAAGAGGCGAGTTTTCCCCCTCCAATCCCTCGCTCCCCTTTTTTTCCAATTTTTCCGAACGCTTGGAAAAGTTTATCGAATTCCGGGATCTTGGGAAGCCTTTAATTCCCGTCCGATGCTATTATATTGCCTCTCTCTCTCTCTCGTCGTCGTCGTTTCCCATTACGCCAAACTCTCAAAATGTGCACCCCCTCCCAATCTTGATTTCTGGGAAAATGGGTTACGAACGCTTGTTCCGCAATTCTCTTAGGTCAATGATAGTCTAGCGTTTTAATCGAATCAGTGGCTGGTACCAGCTGTACGCTTTTTTTTTTTTCCTTTCTCCCATCCCCATTCCGTGCTTTTAAAAGAGCAACAACCGTTTCTCCATTGTCTCCAAAGATCTTGATTTGCATTAGCGCCTTTGTAAGGCTGGCGGAAGGGTGGAATGACTAGCAGCCAGTGTGCGTGTAGGGGGAGGGGTTGTGTAATGAAAATGCTGCAAGATTTGTGTTTATGGGGGCATTTTGTTGCTGAAACGATCTTGAATGTGTATTTCTGTTCGTAGTATCTTTGAAGAATTTCCGGGATTGAGGTTTTAAGGCTGCTGTGTACTAACCCTCTTGGATTCGTTCATGTCAGTGTTAACCTATGGAGAAAATGTGTCCAAGGATTGCCGACTTGGAGATATATATATATATATATATATATATATATATATATATATATATATATATATATATATATATATATATATATATATATATATAAGACAAAGTTGAAAGGGAAAAACCAGCATAAGCTCTATTACTACTTGCAGCCAGAATCTAAAAACATGAAAAGATAAGTATTTAAAAGGTTTCAGACAGCATCTCCTCATCAGCGGTGCCGATACTGTCTAAAATCCAGTGGATTGTTTCTGATAAGTATGATCTAACCAATAAACATACTTAGACACCGAACAATCCATAAGAAACAGAAGAAATGAATAAAAAGTTGCTCAATGAAATAACACCAAGCCTGGCGGTAGACAAAGTTGAAGTTAAGAGTAGGAAACCGCAAGGAGACTGACGTCACAAACCTTGCAACCATGGAGTTAATGGAAACACAGATGCAGACTTACAATGGAGACTGTGTTATATGACATATAAACCAAAATTAAAATTGTATTATTATTATTATTATTTCTAACAGTAAAATATTATTATTTATTATTATTATTATTACTTAAGAATATAAATTTTATTAATTAATGTTACTTTATAATAATTATTTTCACAAAATAAACTCATATTACTTATTATATTTTATTACTAATTAAGTGCAACAGAACAAGCTATTCATTAAATCTAAAACAACCAATTATGTGCTTGGAAAGACTATCGGGGTAATGATTACGTTTTAGTACAACTAACAAGTCTATAACATGCTTATTCCTATTGTCTTTAGAACAAAGCCTATTTATACGTACTAGCTGATTTACAATAATGTTATTGAAAACAGATTTATGTAAACAAGTTAGGTAATTTTGAAATTTAATAATATTAAATTCATAATCTGATCTTTTATCCTATAAGTCAAAAGTAAAATTTCTATGAGAATTTACTTTGATGTTAATATCTAAAAAGTTTGCATTAATATTATTTTGGCTACTTTGTATTAGTTCCAGATTATGAGGGTAAAAATTTAAGGCTATATTATTACTACTTTTATTAATAACTATTATATCATCAATATATCTATATACTTTGTAATTGCTATTATCAATATTATCAACTTTAAAATAATGTAAGTATAAATTGGCAAGCATACTAGAGGCATTTCCACCTTGTGGTACACCTTTAGTCTGTAAGCATATACTATTATTGTGTATTATATAATTATGTTTAGTAACAAAATCTAAAAGCCTATTGAAATGAGTAAGATTAAAATTTTTGCTTAAGTATTGAATATTATTATGTACTAACGTTATAATTACTCTATTTAAATCATTCATATTGATATTATTGAATAAATCTTTAAAATCAAAAGTAACTATTGATTTACAATTATTGATTGATTGATTGATTGAGAGAGAGATGCAAATAATTTAATATTTAAACTATTTTTATTTTTTTTTGGGGGGGGGGGGGAAATCTGGTCTATTGTGTTCTAAACACCCCTTAGTTTAATTATTATTCACTTTGTAATTTAATTGGTAATATGATGTTTAACTCGTAATTTAATTTTAAGTGCAACTGATATTTGATGTGTAATTTATTTATTTTTTAAGTTAATTTATAGTTTATTTGTAAATCAGTTTATTATTAAGTTTTTGCTTAGTTCTTAATTTATTTTAAAATTTATTTGTCGTTTAGTTTTCAATTTCTCAGATTCTCAATTTGCAAATACATCCATCCTTCGATTTACGCGACAGATACGCTCCGTGTTAAAGCGAAACCGCGTAAATTGGTTGTAAGGATCGTATAAAACTGGCAGGCAGGTAACCCCCCCCCCCCCCCCCCCCCCCCCAAAAAAAAGCGATTACAAAAGTGCATAAGATATATAAAAATGGCAACATAGGGTCGAGAAAAAAATTTGTAATTGAAGACTAAGGGCCTGTTCACATAGGAGTCCGGTAGCGGAAGCGTTAAAGTATTGAAATACATTTAACCAATGACAAACCTCCGAACGATTAGCAACGAAATTGTTAAGGCCTATGATTGGTTTATTTCCTTCTCAGCGACAGCTTTCCTTTTACGCCTCCGTTACCAGACGCCTATGTGAACAGGTCCTAGTCATTGGCCATTGGTAGATTTTACAGATATACGTTACAATGATGGCATTTTCACATAGCAAAATTTTCTTATGCCCCGAGACTAAAGCCCTAAGAAATTGTTTAAAAACGTTAGATTATCCAACAACACTCTGTTGCCACTCGTGGAAATACAAACATTATAATTAAAATTTATTTAAGCAAACCATGGGGGAAAATAGAATGCTTGATGGAGATAAAATTATCCTACACTGTAAAGTAGTTTTAACGGCTGTTTCCAGTATAAAAAATAAATAAATAAAATAAAACCGCGTTAAACCGAAACCGCGTAAATCAAGTTAAGTAAAATTATATAACATTTATGTAGTTGTCATGTTATTCGCGTTATATTAACAACTATTAACCTTGATGAAAACATTTTTATGATCTGCAATCGAAAAATATTTTCAAAATATTTTATTGGAAGCATGTATATATTTGTATGGTCACCCTAAATATGTATTTAATGAAATATGTTTGATTTACTTTTTTTAGAGTATTGAAAGTAATTCTAAATAAATATATAATCTAAGGTTATGCATCTTTATCTAATGTTCTATTTAAATATATATGAAATAACTAGATAACAAAATACAATGAAAGTAACTTTTAAAAGATTTTTTTTCATTGATATTATACTGGATTTTTCAACTGAATCATCTGGTAAATCTGTAAGAGCCAGGAAAAAAAATAAAAACTTTTATATATAATAGAATAGATAAAACAAATTCAATGCTATATTTAAAACTGATGCCAATCGCTGATTTTTTAAAATAATACTAATAATATCAGGGAAAATTACTTAAGACTTATTTTTATTTATTCTGTGGCAATACAGATACGCAAATTCTCGTCTGCAGAACTACATCACATCATGCAAATGGCCAGCCTGCAGAATTACGTCAAACCGTGCACTGATTGCGCGTAAGGACTCTAAAATTAGATAAATATATCACTTGCAATTTACTTCTTCTGAGTAGCTCGTTAACTTATTCCTTTTCGTTCATCTTCATCGTATTCTTAAGCTGATGTTGTATTACGACTTTTTGTTTGTAAGAATAATTATATAGTTTTTATATATTATCTACAGCCGGATTATCTACATCTACGTCACCCTTGAGGGAGGGGGGGTCAAAATTCCATAACGAAGTTTAGTCTTTAATTTTAGTGTTATGATGCTGAACGCGTCACCCGCTGTAGATGTTTCTGAAACTGATATTTGAAATAGTCATCTGTAAAATTTGGAATTGTTTAGCTTCGTGAATCACCGAGAGATCAGTGACTACATCATGTAAGGATCAACTGTAATGTTGACAAATCCCTAGTTGCTACCTTTGTTAAACCATCATTGTGAACAATCAGAAAAACCTTAGGGGTAACTAGGTGTCGATGTATCTGCTCGGACACCCAACATTTGTAGCTTATATCAACTATGAGTTTCGGGTAAATGTCTTTACACTTAGTTTTCCCTCGTGGTAAGTAACCGAGCAGTGAAAACGGTTCGACAGGCAAATAGTTGCGTTGTTGTACAGTGAAACTTCCTGAATTACAAGGGGGAAAATGCGTCTCTGTAATTTCTGAAACGAACTTATCGCCCATTTTTTTAAAATTTTTCTGTAAATTATCAATTTAGTCTTTCTAAACTTGAAAATTCACTCGATAGAAGTTTCAGTTCTTAGTTTTGTAAGAAAATCTATGTATATAAAACAATTCCGTAACTGAAATTTTGCATTGCGATTCTTCTTATAGTGTAGGGGTGCACTAAGAAAGATTTTTGAAAAATTCTTTTTAGATTTTTTTAAAATTAAATTTTTAAGCTGTTTTTTTAACTTTTTTAAGTTTGCATTTAAAATAATAATCTGAGGGTTATAAAATTTATATCACGAGAAAGATCATAAAAATTCCTTTAAAATGAAATTTTTTCGAATCTTTACCTCCATTTTTTGATTTTTGGTGAATTTTTAAAGATTTATTTTTAGAATTTAATTTATTAAATGCTGATCACATGGTTTCTTTTCTTTTTTATGATACTTTAAACTAATTTTGCGTCACGTGCATAACAACGAAATAGACCAAAAAAAAAAAAATTTTTTTCCCTTGCTAATGCGGCAGACGATTGGACATTATCCAAAAAAATATTAAAATACAGTAAAAGAAATGTTCCTCAAACTGTACTATATTCTTTAGTATAGTTAATATAGTACAGTTAATTTGAATATTTTATTCTACATTAGAATATTTACTAATATGTAGCGATTTTTACAAGTGTACGATGACTTTTGTGAGAAAAAGTTTTTGTTACTTTTTGATTATTGGTTTCTTAAAAATAAAGTTTTACTATGTTTTTAAAATATTTCGTGTAGTTTTGTTAAGAATAGATTATAGATCTTATTATTAAATACCCAATCTGAAATATTCATTTTAATTAATGGATAGACCCCTATTTCATTGAAAATCGTAAGTGTAGGAACACTTTTGAGAGCCACTGTAGATTTGAAAACTTTTTTCTGAAGTATTGTATATCTATGTTGTACCGGGATTGCTATATCAGGACAACTGATATCAAGTTCTGATGGACAAGTTCTGATGTGGCAATCTTCTTGTACCTACCAACCAAACGAGGTAGGATCCTCAGCAGAGCTCGTATCGTCTTATTTTCAGTTTATGTGTTTAAGCGCCCGTGAAAAGATTTTAAAAAGCACTTATCTTTGTATTCAAGGCCCTTACGTTTTTTTTTGTTTACTTTCCGTTTTGTAAAAGGTTCTTATTTTCGACTTGAAATACAAGACTTTTTAAATTTATGACCTGTGAAAGATTGGCTTTGGGAGAATGCAGATTATACTTTGTGTTTGTGTGTGACTCTCTCTATCGCTCTCTCTCAGACAGAGAGAGAGAGTCGTTTTTGTATGACAGTCGAACCCCGTTAAAGCGAACTTCAAGGGACCAAAGGTTTTGTTCGCTATGTCCGAACCGTTAAGAAAAATGTTAGAGTTCACAAATTATAAAGCTCATTAGTTGCTATGTGTATTCAATAATGATGTATTAAAATAACAAAATCTATTAAAAATGATCATTAATGAATTAAATTGACTAAAATCGATTACATTAAACGGACACAATATTGATTAAATTAACTAAAAATGAAGACATATGGAAATAAATTCATTTTATCTTTAGTTGTTGCTCACTGTTTTGATACAGAAATAATCGGTAATCTTCTGCCGACGAGATGCCGATTTCAAAAACATTTTATGAATTTCGTTGTCCAATACATCAAATGACTCCAACACTCTTTCTTCTACTGTTTGTGTAGACAAGAACTTATTAATTACACGCATCGCTGCTGTAGCATCTGAGATGGTGGGGATTTCGTCATTTATGTGCTCCTCTTCATCAGCATCAGATGCAGAACCTTCGATTTCAGAATGATTCATTTTAATTTCTTCCACAATATCTTTACCAGTCGGATTTTCACATGTAATGACTTCATCATCACGTTTCGAACAATTGCATGTCATAATCTGAGAATGATGAAATTTTATGTTTTTCTATCCACATCGCGATAGGTAAATCATCATCATGTTCGACATTCTTTGCTTCTACAACATCCGTTGTATCTTCAGCATTCTTAAAAAGTTTAAAAAATGAAACAAAAATTCAGTAGTCGACTGAAAAAAAAGTCATTCATTTACCCTGAAAAAATTTTATTTCTTATTTTACATACCAGATGGCAGCACTGGACTATGTATAATGTAATTGGAGTTTTTTTTTTTAATTAGATGTAGCAGATAAAGAAAATAATGGAATCCTCCGGAAAAAATACACTTTTTTTTGCTGTTTTCTTGAAAATTATGCGATCGTTAAGGGGTTATTTCGATAAGACCTACAGCAGTGAGCAGTGTAAAGTATTTTGAATCATTCTTGAGGTTCTTAAAAATACTGCCACAGGTCCTCGGTAAAAAGTCCTTAAAAACTCTTTATTTTTGGTTTCTTGATTTCGAAAATTGAGTACAACCTCTTTTCAGTGAATAGCAGGGCTTGTAGCTTGTGTAGGAAGTAATTAGCGGAATTCAGAACTTCGGTGTGAAAGATCTGGAGTTTAAAGTCAGATGTTCAGCGCTGTGAGCTCGAGTTAGGGAGTATGTTTGTAAGCCATTTATTTGCTTTATATTTTATTTTCTTATGTCTGATCCTAGGTCTCTTGTTTGGAACTCGCGTAGCAGAATATTGACTCCCTCCTCTACCCCGCCCAATAATAATAATATAAAAAAAACCTAGGCATCATATTATAAGAAATAGAAACGCAGGCAGCCAAGGGTCATTTGCCCGCCTTGGCTTGCAGTGTAAGTGTGCACTAATGATAAGGGATAAAGGTCAATTCGCTTTAGAAAGCAAAATCGAGTTTATTTTTACTGTAAATAATAGTGCAAAATCTAGGTTTTCCTATTCCCGACTACTGAACAAAAGCTTCTAAAAATGTGATCAGTTAATAAATTATATTGTACAAAATGCAATTAATAAAATTTTACAAAATTCAGTTAATAAAGTAGATTGTACAAAGTTCAGTTAATAAATTAGATTGTACAAAATTCAGTTAATAAATTAAATTGTACAAAATTCAGTTTAAAAAGTAGATTGTACAAAATTCAGTTAATAGATTAGATTGTACAAAATTCAGTTAATAGATTAGATTGTACAAAATTCAGTTAAAAGATTAGATTGTGCAAAATTCAGTCATTAAATTAGATTGTACAAAATTCAGTTAATAAATTAAACTGTACAAATTTCAGTTAATAAATTAGATTGTATAAAATTCAGTTAATAAATTAAATGTACAAAATCTTTTAAATCTTTAAAAGTTTTAATTGTTTAAAGTTTGTTGGCAGCTGCAAAAACTGTATGTTTAAAGAACTATAGCAGAATATTTCTTGGGTAAGAAAATTTCGATTTTTGTCAGGATGAAATCACATTGTAAAACACAGAACTGGGAAAAAAAGCTTTGTTTTTATTTCAATTCAAAATAGCTCGGTTTCGTTGCTAAGGTGATCATACTGTTCTTGTACTCTCTTCTGTAAGCGGACTTATGTAACTCCATAAGTCATCACTGAAGATCTCTAAAGCATAAGTCAAAGATATCAGCTATACCTATCAATCACATCGTTCAGTCCTTTCCCAGTCACACTTTGATACTCCACTTTGATACCCTAGCAACAGCATGAAATTTCCCGAAACTTAGCAACGCCTGGAGCTGTTAGGATCTCGCGTTTCCAGCAATCACTTACTTTCCTCTTAAATGTCCCACTTTCCCTTGTCTATAAATTCAAAGGAAGCCCTAAAGTCGGGGATATTTTCTTTTATTCCATTTCTCGTCCCGCGTTAAGTGATGCCATTTTTCAAGTGCTTGGAGAACTCTCGAATATAGGGCTGTCGCTTACGACAGCTGGGCCATTTTAGAGGTCTGGGATGAAAAATGACGCGGACGTTTCGGAGAACTGTTACTTTTGCGACTTTTCGATAACAGTGTCGTTGATTGCCCTGCGAAGAGATGTATGACCTGGTAAGGTTGCAGTTAAGAGTACTATCTTTTTTTGTGTGTGTAAGTGTGTGTGTGTGTTTATCTGAATGCTTTATTCCTATCCTTAATACATAGAAAAATAAAGGGTTTCAAGAACTATTTTTCAAGTTCTTTTATAATGTCTAGAAATTTTTCGTCTGTATCTCAATAGACCAAAAAAAAAAAGAGTTTAAAAACTTTTTAAGATGATCTTAACTTTTTGGTTGGAACGTGATATTTCCCCCGCTTAGTGGGAACATCTGTCTGTGAGGCAGATATACATGCAATATCTTTTGCGACGACGGACGGTTTTAGGGTCTGAAATTTTGCTTTCTGGAGGACCGTTATGGAGGAATGTAATCCTACGTTAAAAAACGAAAAATGTCCCAAGGAGTAAAATTTCTTTCTCTATTACGAAGTACAATAAAAAAAAATCTTCAAATTGAAGTCGGCAATGCTTGGACACATTTTCTCCATAGGTTAACATTGTGGTGGGCGAATCCAATAGAATTAGTACACACCGGCCGTTTTCGGGTATATTTCCTTATCTTAGGCCGTCTGCACACGGGGCAACTCAAAAGAAACTGATAACTGACTCGAATCACAAACCAGTCCGTGTTGAGTCGTAACCTATGTAATTGAATGGAGCCACGCACACGGCGCAACTGGTTACAAACCCGTCGGACGGGTTTGTAACCAGTTGCGCCGCGTGCGTGGCTCCATTCAATTACATAGGTTACGACTCAACACGGACTGGTTTGTGATTCGAGTCAGTTATCAGTTTCTTTTGAGTTGCTCCGTGTGCAGACGGCCTCAGACTTTCTCAATTTTTGTTTAAAACGATGACTTCCTCCTTTTCCCTCTATTTTACGAGATGCTTATTCCCATTTGTAGATTACGACATATCTCACATCCCTAAAAAGAGCTTCGAAACGTCACCTTTGCCTGAACACTCGTTATTTAAGTTTTTTATATTCTTACTAATCTTTTCAGTTGCCTCTAATCTCTCAACTGCTGGAAAAACTTGCGACGTAAGCTTTAGCTAATTATTTCTTGCTTTGTTCTTTAGGACGATGGGGCAGTGTCTACTAACCTGCCTTCCAAGGGACACCTTGAACTCTTGCATGTATGATGAGATTGTTCTGTATTCCCCCCCCCCCCCCCCCTCCTTCCTTCTTGGACTCCATCTAACAAAATCAGTTGTTCTAAATCCGTTGTTAAAGTTTCCAAGATGTCCTTCCAACTAGAACCGCTCCTTTGTTCAAGCGTTTCTGATTTACATCACTATAGAGGTGCAAATAATAGTTGTGGAGAAAGTATAAATTCCCAAAACCTTTCGGTTGCAAATAAGTTATTGATATTATAATGGAGTTTTGACGTGGGCGCAAAAGCTGCGATCAAATAAAGAGAGAGCTGGCTGGGAAAGTTAAAAGTTCCCATCGCTTTCAGGAATAATCAGCTTTGAAAATGTGTCTTTTCAGGGGGAACGATATTTGCCCGCTTAAAAACTCCTTCACCCCGGTGATGTCAATAAACCATTGGGTCTTCTCCCAAAATATTATATTGCTACTTCTAATAATTTAATTTTTCTTAAGGTATTGATAAAAAAATCGATTTTACACTTGTACAATAATATCAAATCCTAATCTTTTATCTGTATTAAGGTTTCTAGACAATATAGGTTCTTGTAATCACATTATAATGCTGTTTTGATTACTGCATTGTTCTGAATTAAACTTCAAAATTACCTTAATGCCTTTCTTTCTAACCGCATTATAATGCTGTATTGGTAACTGCATTATTCTGATAAAATTCTTCAAAATAACCTTATTGCTGTTTCTGGTAATCGCATTAAAATGCTGTTTTGGTAACCGTATTATTCTGATAAACTTTTCGAAATAACCTTAATGATGTTTATTGTATTATAATGTTGTTTGGTTTATTCTGATTATTTTTGCATTTATTTTATTTTTGCATTATTCTGGTAAAACTCTTCAAAATAACCTTAATGCTGTTTATTTTAACTGCGTTTTTATGCTGTTTGGTTTATTCTGAATATTTTTGCATTTATTTTATTTTTGCATTATTCTGATAAAACTCTTCAAAATAATCTTAATGCTGTTTCCGGTAGCAGCATATAAAAGTATGGTATAAATGTTATTCCTGTATCGTAAGTAAACTCTAGTCATGCTATTCTGTGTGTAGAAATTGAAAAAAAAAAAAAATTCAGATAGTCTCTTCAACGAAACTACCTTGGGTTATTAACGTAGGATTACTTATCGTTGCTTACCTCTTTTGTACGTATATGCGTGTATCGTATGTACGTGTTATGTAAATATGTATCTATATATATGTACGTATGTATATATATATACATATATGTATGTCAAAATTTTGACGCATTTTGGTACTTTTCTGTTTAATTGTTTACTGCTTGTCCAAGCGGTACAGGCTGGGTTTGGCGCGCTACCAAAATTATAACTCGCGAGGTACGGACGGACGGTTTTAGCGTCTAAAATTTTGCTTTCCGGAGGACCGTTATGGAGGAACGTAATCCTACGTTAAAATAATTACAAGGTAAAAATAACTTTTTATAAACCACGTTTTTAAATTTTCTGTTGAACCATATAAACTTGACAGTTCTTTCTTAATTGCACAAACCTTCACTTAATTATTCTTCTTCACTTTCTTTTATTTAATTTTAATCACTTTTTAGTCGTTTCCACTATTCACAGACTTTATAAACTGCTAACTTTTATAATTTTTAAAAATTTTTCGCACAATATTTTTGTAAGCAAACTAAATTCGCATGTATTCTGTTTTCAAAATCGTCAAACGCCGTTACGCAAAAGTGCAAGCATTGAATTCGATCGAAGCGCCACCTTGTGGATTTTTTCGGCTAAAAGTATCAAAAGAATGCATTGTCATCGTGTTCTGAGCTATACTAAAAGTTTCAAATGTCTAGCTAGTCGGGAAGTTAGTTAAAGATCGATTGCAAGATTTGTACTGGACAAACACACAAACAAACAAACAACAAAGCGAGTTAATAAAAACATTGTAAATAATTACAAGATAAAAAGAACGTTTTATATACCATGTTTTTAAATTTTCTGTTGAATCGTATAAACTTGACAATTCGATGTATTAATAAATACTTTTTAAAACATTTTTTGATTAATTATCCCATCTACTTGTAAGAAAATGAAGTTGATTTGAAGCTAACTTGCGTTTAACTTTTCGTTCCCGTTCCGGCCGACAGATGGCTGCACCAGTCTACAATACAAAATTAACTGAAAATAATAAAAACGTGGTAAAAATATGCTTAAAGATGGCTAAAAGTATTTAAAAAATGCATTGTCATCGTGTTCTGAGCTATTCTAAAAGTTTCAAATGTCTAGCTAGTCGAGAAGTTAGTTAAAAATCGATTGCAAGATTTGTACTGGACAAACACACCCACAAGAAAGCAAGTTAATTAAAAACATGGTAAAAAATAGGGTTTGCTTCCGATGTCTTTAAAGCTAATAAACATGTGGCATAAAAACTGAATTGAAAAACGCCAGAAAAGCTTAATCTTTTTTTTAGAGTTTTCTGGTTTCTTTCGACAGTACTATGTTGGCCTACTAGAATCTGGTTATTTAAGAAACTGCTTACAGTCGCACCTTTTCGGAGTTCCTAATCCCTGAATGTTTACTTGTATCTCACCTGTGACGGGGACTCCCTTTCTTTTGGAGTGTTTCATTCCAGTAGAGATTACCGAAATATTTCAAGTGTACCCCAAGGTATGAGCCGAGGAAAATAGAGGATCCTTCAGGAGACCTCACACCCAGCCTTTGTCATTCCGGATTTCAAAATGAGTCACAAAGGATCGAATGCAGTACGCTCCTTTGATACATTGATCCCCTCGGGGCACGGTATAGTCCCCGAGAGGAGGTAAAAAGCCCCATACACACCCTCTTGGTATTATAATACTTTAGTCGCTGGAATTGTTTGGAAGGCCATAAAATATAGTTCACTAAGAAACGAAAATAAAGGTTTCAAAACTTCGGAGAATGGATAGAAGCAACGTGTTTACTTCGTAAATTAGACGATTTGGTATAATACCTCGTTCACACATACCCGAGTTCGAACCGGAGCTCCCCGCCCCCTGAATTCGCTTCGCTCGGAGCGAAAGTGAACTAGAGCTCCCCTCGTTTAAACCCCCCCGGGCCCAACTGAGTTGGGGAACACATTTGGCTGGAAATTTGGCGTTATTTTTGTTCTTGCGTACTCAGGAGGCGAGCGGATTATATATAATATATATATATATATATATATATATATATATATATATATATATATATATATATATATATATATATATATATACACACACACATATATGTATATAACAGTTAAGCATGCCTTCACCCGCATGCTTAACTGTTCCTACTAAGTTCTTGGGATTAAGTTCCTCATTTTTTTCTTCTCCATACAATTATACGCCCATCAGCACCAAAAATATTCATCGGCAAATAAGACATTATTCCAATAGGTTTGGGGCTTATTTATCATTGATAGTGCGAAGGGAGGCCTAAACTTTCTGTTTTTCTCACTCACAAAAATTTTTCTATGGGCAGAACGCCCATGTAATCCAGCTGTTCTGAGAACTCGTCAAAAAATTTCAGGTGAAATTGAAGTAGAAAATGTTTCATTGAATTCTGCAGAAACTTTTACAGCACTCAAACGTGAATTTTATTATTAAATACCCATTCTGAAATATTAATTTTAATTAATGGATAGACTCCTATTTCATTGATATTCGTAAGTGTACGAACACTTTTGGGAGCCACTGTATATATATGTGTGCGTATGTATATATATATATATTCATATATATATATACATATACATATATACATATACACACACACACACACACACACATATATATATATTCATATATATATATATATATATATATATATACACATATATATATATATATATATATATATATATATATATATACACACACATACATATTTATACATATACACACACACACACATATATATTTATATATATATATATATATATATACACACACATATATATATATATATATATATATATATATATATTGTATTTTTATTTTGAAATTTTTTAAATAAAACATTTCAGGCATTCACAAAGGTAAAGTCTACTGCGAAAAGTAGCCATTAACGAAGTTTTTTTGCCAAAAACAGCAATAATGATCACTGACTGTCTTCCGTGCCACATATACCTTTCTGGTAACCATTTCCTTTGAAGTTCGCTAGAAAACCGCTGACCACTCGCTCGCCCGAGTCGCCGAGGCGAGCGCTATTAAGTCGTAAAACTGTCAGCTGGGAACGTAATTGATGAGCGCTCGCCTCACCTAGCTCGGTAATGTGTGAACCCGCCATTAGAATTTCTTGCCTGTCAAGATTGCTGTGTACTAACTCTATTGAATTCGCTCACCTCAATGTTAAACTATGGAAAAAATGTGTCCAAGGATAGCCGACTTGGATTGGAAGATTTTATTAAGGGGGTCCAGGACACAAAATTGTTCAAATTTTCGAAAAAAAATTTATTGCATTAAAAATTTGTGTGTTCTTTTACGCTTAAAAGATGTTTAAATCATGTTTCTATCTTAAATAGAGCAGGAGAAATTAGGAATTTTTTTTCAACATTCTAATAGTAGCCAATCGTTCTTTATACCTAGTAAGAGCGTTTTTCTGTATGATGTGTTTTCCCCCCATTTCTCGTCTTTAAATTGTTATAAGTCAAGAACCGTAAAAGATAAATGGCTGAAGCTTGGAACATGTCTTTTTCAACTATTTTACTTTTATTTTGATTCAGCAAATTTGAAAAAAATATTTACTTTTGAAAATGTGATTTTTTAAAAATAAGTTACATAATTTTTTGGTAATTTTTAATCTAAATATTTTTAATTTTTTTAAAAAATTAATATTTTTTAAAATGCTGAATCAAAATTAAAACTTATATATTTCTGTTTAATTAAATGAGAAAATTTTAAAATTCGACAAATATTTCAAGTTCTAACAATTTTAAATTACCCCACTTTTTTTAAAAATTTTAAATTTAAAAATTTTTTAAAAACTTTTTGAGAAGTTTTATGTTGTGATTTTGTTTACAAATTATATGATTAACCATCACTAAAAAAATTCAAAATTTTAACCAATAAATAATTTTTTTTTTTTAATTTGTCCCAGACCACCTTAAACAATTGTATTCCTCAATAGAGAAAAAAATTTTACACCTTGGGGCATTTTTTTTAAAAAAAGCAAATAATATTTTAAAGTTTATACCAATTTTTCCCCAAAATAAATTAGTGTGTTTGAAACGCTTCTAAATTCCTTTGGCGGACGAAATTTATAAAATGAATCCTGTTGCAAGGTGCAGAAAAGTTGAGGCTATCTGAAAATACAATTTTTATTGGATTATCAGCATTGATGTAGCTGTCAATAGTAGACACATTTCCTCCATACGTTAACATTAAGGTAAGCTAATCCAGTAGGGTTAGTACACAGCAGCCGTAAGAAAAAAAATCTTAAATACTTTTATCGCTAACTTTGTGTTAAATTTCAGCGAACCATGAGTTTTAGAAAAATCTGTTCTAAATACAGCTTGAAATTTTTCATGCATAAATACTGTTGTATTTAAGTGAAATATTTCTACATGCAAAATTAGTTTAAACTAGATAATGCTGTAAAATTCATTCTACAACATTATGTCTGATATTGATATATTCTATGTCGTGGACCACTAGTATAGTATGAATTAATAATTGCCGCGATGTTTATTCCAATAGAAGGAATTAATCATACATATAGTTTACGATTATTTCAAATGTACATGTTATGTACCTGTTTTGAAGTAAGTTTTTTAGCACGAAAGAAGGGATGTTATTTTTACAAAATAGGATTTTAAGCATGACTTAAATACCATATAACGTTTTACTCAGTGGAGATCTGGGTTTCTATCAATTTATTAGTAATAGAGACAAAATTACCTTTGCCCTCTAACGCAGAAACTCTAGGGGCCTGTTTACATTGCGTCCCACAGGAATTCCAATTGAAATACATTTAACCAATTAGAAAGCTCCAAACGATTAGCCGCGAAATTGTTAAGGTCTGCGATTGGTTTGAAATATGGGGCGGTGAAAGGCAAAGTGGTGTAAGTCACATTTTCAACTTTTTTTTAAACTGGCGGTAAAAATGTAATCTACATGTTCAATTTATAGTGGAATTTCAAATAATTATTATTTGCAATATTATAATAATTATTATGAATTATGATTTGTTCAATTTATAGTGGAATTTTTTGTAGTTTTTGCAGTAAAACGCTTTGTTTCTCAAAAGGACCCTTGACTTACGCCATTTTGCCTTTCACCGTCTCATACGTCAGTACGAGTAAGCTGACGTTGGCGGATTCTACGTGAACAGGCCCGAGATCTCCTAACACCTGGTTTTAGATGCCTTACCCTTAACAACAGGTTAACCACAGAACATGTGGTTCCTTTGGGTCTATCCCCCCTCCCCCCTCAAAAAAGCTAATTTATTTCTTTTGTTATTCTTGATCACCCATGAATGTGTTGTTGCCACTGATTAAGCACAAAATTCCAATTTCGAAAGCTTAAAAAAAAATAGATTCACTTCAAACGATAGCCGCATGGTATGCGCCGGATGCGAAAACAAAGAAAAGCAGTAATGCCACTCATTACAACAGAAAACCGCAAGGGGGCGGGGGTATTAGGTCTCGGTAATGATATTTGTGGAGGAAATTACATAAACGGCGTGATTTTGTCCTATATTTTGTAGATTCTTCGTTTCGAAGTTTACTATGGCAGTCAAAAGATGTCTAGCAGCTGTCTGATTTTTTATTCAATAATTTATTCTTATTGACTGCTTTCAGTCAAATTTAAAAACCTAATAAACCAGGCATGTCCAACCCGCGGCCCTTGACGAGTAGAAATACGGCCCCACAAGATCTCATACTTTTGAAGACCTATCTTTCCATAGAAAAATTCGATCTCTTTTGACAATAACGTCTTATACATGTCATCGCTGTTTTGCACTAAGTACATTTGCGAAAAACTATATTTTCAAAGATGAAGAACAGGAAGAGTAAAATTAGACGAAACATTTCTGATGAGTATATTTAAAATTCACTAAGAATTGCAACCACTTCTCTCAAACCAGAACAGGAATGCATAATTTTCACAAAAACAAGGATAAATATCCTACTTATTTTTTTTTTGTTGACTTCTTTTTTTAAATGTTTTTATAAACAATCTTTAACAAGAAAATAATTTTTTTTTATATGCATTAAGTGTATATATATGACGCCCGGTGGCGTAGTGGTTAAAAGCGTCAAGCTGCCACACCGTAGGTCCAGGGTTCGACCCTGCGACTGGGCAAGGTCGACTCATGCCGTAATCCCTTGAGTGGGTGGATAAAATGAGGAGCAAGCATACTTGGGAACTAACTCTGGGAGTCACGCGTCAGGTTGACCACCTGACCGATACATATGCTGCATGGCACCTGGAGCCCATGGTCATGAAAGCGGAGATGAGCACCGCAGGCCTTGGTCCACAGTGCTGAAAAGAAATTCGGATTGTTATGCCATGAGTTAGTTTATATATATATATATATACAGTAACCACCGCTTATAGTGATCAGTGGTTATAAGAATCAACCGTTTATAAGAATCAATATCGCAAAAACAAAAACAAATGTATTATTTCCATGTTAAAATTTTCGCTTTAAAGAATCAATCCACCGGTTTTAAGAATCAGCTTACACTCTTCGCTTTCCTTTCATTTTTCCAAAAAAGCCACTCAAACACTCAAAAGGCATGAAGTTCTTTCTTTATTTTTTTTTTTTAAAGAAAGAGTGATAAGATGGGATGGAATACAGTCGTAAAATGCATCCCTTTCTTTGTTAGACATAACATAATAGTTTCTGCTTAAACGCTTTAGCACAACACTGTCCTATTAGCTTGACCCAGAGGCATCTCTACCCGTCCAGTTACGATTTCACTTTTCTCCACTGACAAACAAAGATAGGGACTCTTTTTTCCCACCTCCAACATCCTGGGTGCGGCTTCCTGGACCCTGAAACACAAATCTTCGGCGAAGTGTCCACTATCTAAACGTGGCATTAGTAGATTCAGCACGTTATCAAACCGTGAAACGTAAGCTAGAAGGAGAATCTTCGTCTGAGACTATTGGTATTGAAAAATGTATAAACAGACTCATGAAAACTTCATTACGTCAAACTATCATAGAAAACTTTTTCTTGCACCCTTCCTGTAGTTGAAATGTTAAACTGGTAAGCAGGTATGTTGTAACAAATATTAGATTTTTTTTCTTCTCTTACATATTGTAATCATGTGTATCTACTTATAGGTCAAGAAATTAAGTTGTATTTTTAAAATTATAAACAATAATTTTAATAAAAGATAATTAACGTAAATTAAAGCGTATTTTATGGTAAATTATCTAATATATGTATATATAGATGTGTGTGTGCTTGACCAAAAACCTAACTTTCGGCTATAAGAATCAACCGCTTACAAAAACAGTAATTACAAACGTGATTCTTATAAGCGGAAATCACTATATATATATATATATATATATATATATATATATATATATATCTTATATATATATTTCTTCTGTCCGTGTGTATGTAACTGAACTCCTCCTAAACGACTGGACTGATTTTTATGAAATTTTGTGTGTGCGATTAAGTTGAATCGAGAATGGTTTAGATTCACAATTTGACCCGATAGAAAATGTTTTTATATTTTTAATTAATTAATAAAAAACCAACAATTTGTAAGGGGGTGCGTCCGGTAAATGGAAGCTGTTACAGTTTGTGGAATCGGCCCTCTGGATAATGCCGTCCACGTTAGGTTTAGTTAGCAAACAGCGAGCGAAAAGATAAAAATAAATAAAATCAAAAAGTTTCAATTCATATATTAAACCAGAATAATAAATGAAAATAATAATCTTTCAAGTCAGATTTTATACTCTAAAATACATCAGATCCAACGGCATATTCATACTCTTGACACGCGATGGAAAATTCGAATCAACCACGCTAAGTGACACGAGATCTTTTTTAATCCCTACTGCAATCCCCCTCGCCTATATATTTGTGTCTATTGAAGAGCTAAAGAATAAGCTTCTATCCTGCTAACTTATTTCTGACTAAAAACTCCTCTGACATGTATAATCATCAGCCCACAACTTTCGAATAACGAATAAGTTTCACTTTACTCAGAAGAACACATGTGTCATCGTGGCGTATTCGGAAGGTCGCGCAAGTACCATGCTATAGACCTGGGTTCGAATGCAGAGTTGTGTAAATTTTGCTAGACCTGTTATTTCAGCTTTTTCTTTTTAAGGCTTTTTTATTTCAGCTTTTATTTTATTATTATTTAATTATTTAATTATTATTTTATTTTATTTTATTATTTTTTTATTTTAATTTTTTAAAATTATTATTTTTATTTATTTTTATTTTTTCCAGCTTTTTTATGATGAAATACCGAATATAGCTGAAATCTGAGGAGTTTATTATACATTTATACATTTTTAATTGGGTTTTCATATTATTAATATGTATAACATTTCGTATGCCTTTTTTTTCTATGTTATTTATACTGTGTTAATTTTTAAATTGATTTTGGTTAGCAAAATTCTTAAAATCCCGGGCATCACCGGGTACTTCAGCTAGAATTACAACGTTTGAACAGGACAACGTCTGTCGGGTCCGCTAGTATATATATATATATATAAAATATTCCTTTCCTAACTTTTTTCTCAAACATACTGTGAGTAATAATATTTTTAATAATTATGTAATAATATGTAGTACATAATTATTAAAAAATATGATGCAATATTCTAAAGAAAGTTATGACTCAATAATAAAAATGTATGACGCAATAGTTTCGATATCTACACGATAAATCAAACAAACCTCCATGGTTTCCGGAAATGGCTTCAGCTTTTCATTATATTAATAAAGGACTACAACAGTTAGAAGCAATGGATCCAAACGAAGAAAGATTCACAAGTGTAAATCGTCGTATTCAGGAAAATCTGGCTTGCTACCAGACAATATACAAGGAAAAGAAGACGCAAACTGTTCAAAGTACCTTGGATAACTTTGTTAAAAAAAATTTTCAACGTATTTTCTGTCGCAAATTCTCAACCAGTGGATTGTGTTAACATAATAAGTAGTGGTCACGAAGAATAATTTTTGTCTTCTAGATACAATGTATTTTAAATTACGTATGAAATAAAAAAATATATGTATGTGCATATACAAACAAAAAAAAATGTTTGTAATTAATATATTGTGATTTATATATATATATATATATATATATATATATATATATATATATATATATATATATATATATATATATATATAAACCCGTCGGACGGGTTTGTAACCAGTTGCGCCGTGTGCGTGGCTCCATTCAATTACATAGGTTACGACTCATCACGGACTGGTTTGTGATTTGAGTCAGTTATCAGTTTCTTTTGAGTTGCTCCGTGTGCAGACGGCCTTAATGTGACCTATATAAGCCAAAAGGTTGTACACCCATGTAATAAACGTTTTAGTGGCGTTACTTTTGTTCTCGTACCAGTTATTAGTTCAATCTCTTTTCAAGTTTTCAAATAAATTTGACTAGGATGACGTCTTAAACTTTTGGGTTTTACCATGACGTCTAACAAACGAAATGAATCCAGAATGAAAGAGCCAGCTCGCTATTGTAATTTTATGGGTGTCCTTTTCACAGAATAAAATATGGCCACAACGATGTGAAACTATTACTGCTTTACCGTGGACTGCGTAGAAGAAACCGCTGTCATTTCGATGTAATCTTCCTTCTAGGAAGAAAAAAAAAAGTGTTGGACGCTACAAACCCGCGTTGGCGGGCCTTTTTGCGGCGTATCACTATCGCGACAAAACCACGAAAAACTACTCGAACGCGATACGGCCCACTTGCTAGATGCGTATCCCGATATGAAAACGCGTGTCAGCGGGCGATGCAACTTCTTTCGAGATCGCGAGGAGGAAGCGGAGGATAAATCAGCTCGACTCTCACTTGTCGAAAGATGAATGACCCGGGGTGATGGAGCGTCTGGACGGGCCCGGGAGATTAGCGGAGAGAGAGAGAGAGAGAGAGAGAGAGAGAGAGAGAGAGAGAGAATTCCTTGAACTTGTAACCGCAAGGTTGCTGTTAGTAGTAGCCAGATTTGGGTGCTCGCAGCGATTCGGTGGATATCGTGGGTGTCTTGTGCGAGCGTTAGCTGTCGTTTGTTTGCTGGGTTCTAACGGAGTTGAAAATCTTTTTGAATTTCGTTTTCTAGAGTTTTTAAAAACTTTTGTTGTTACTTTAAAGACTTCTTCGTTCTTTAGAAATTTTCAGAAGATCGCATGCATACTGTTTGAAATTAGGAAATCGATCGCATTATTTTGGTATTTTGTTGAATATATTTGATCCTACAGGGGTAAACATACAGCTATAAAGGGGGTGGGTAGGTGTATCTAGACAATTAGGGATTTACAGTCGATTGTTTGTGCGTCGGAGACTACAAACTAGAGTGAGAGAGTGAGAGATTTGTACCCTGAAGTAAATTTTGCGTTTTAACTGTGTGTGTGTATGTATATATGTATATATATATATATATATATATATATATATATATATATATATATATATATATATATATACATACAGTAAAACTTCTCTATCTGGCCACCCCTAAAAACGGCCAGTTCTTTTCGGAACCATTATTGGCCGCCTTAGAGAAGTTTCACTATTTATCTATATATGATGCGGTGAAAGACAACGTGGTGTAAGTAACATTTTCAACTTTTTTTTTGTTTGAGGGCAAAAATGTAATCTGCATGTTCAATTTATAGTGGAATTGCAAATAATTATTATTTGCAATATTATAATTATTATTATGAATTATAATTTGTTAAATTTTAGTAGAATTTTTTTAGTTTTGGGAGTAAAACGCTTTGGACTTACACCACTTGACTTACTGACTTACACCACTCTGCCTTACACCGCCTCATATCTAAAACAGTTCCGTGACTGACTGACAGATAACGCACAGACCAAACCGATGGAAGCTAAGGGTCTGAAATTTTGCAAGGCGATTCATCTTATAGTGTAGGGGTGCATTAAGAAAGATTTTTGAAAATTTCTTCTTAGATTTTTTAAAATTAAATTTTTAAGCTGTTTTTGTAACATTTTTTAAGTTTGCATTTAAAATAATAATCTGCGGGTTATAAAATTTATATCATGAGAAAGATCATAAAAATTCCTTTAAAATGAAATCTTTTTGGAATCTTTATCTCCATTTTCTGATTTCTGGTGAATTTATAACGATAAATTTTTAGAATTTAATTTATTAAATGCTGATCACGGGGTTTCTTTTCTTTTTGTGATACTTCAAATTAATTTTTCGTCACGTGCATAACAACGAAATAAACTGACAAAAGAAATATTTAAATTCGGAAAAAAGATAAAATTTAACCACTAGACTCATTGAAATGGAAGAGTTTTAAGAATTTAATTCAAATTAGTATGTTTTATGGATAATAAACATACAAATTAATTGCATACATTGACCGATGTATTTAATTTGAATAATTTCTTCAACATTATTTTATCTTTAAAAATATCCTTTACGATTTATATATATATATATATATATATATATATATATATATACATACACAGTCGGACCTCTATATATCGAACTTCCATATATCGAAAGTCTCTATATATCGAACAGTTTGTGAATCCCCGTTTTCTTTAGGTAGAGAAACTATCTCTATATAACGAAAGATATTTCTATATATCGAATTTTTTTTCAAAAGATTCTTAACGTGGCACGCGATTTTTCTGTCCCGTAAAGATTTTTCCCTTAGAGATTTTTTAGACGTTGATGAAGGCATCATTGTTTCCGATTACCCCACAGATGACGACATCATAAACTCACTTCAGGAAGAACAAACTGACATCCAAGGAGATGAAGAGACTCTAACTCAGTGGTCGGCAAACCGTGGCTCGCGAGCCACGTGTGGCTCTTTGGTCCCCTGAGTGTGGCTCTTCCACAAAATACCACGTGCGAGCGCGCACGTACAGTGCGATTGAAACTTCGTGATGACTAGTTTTCTTATTTCTATTTTTACATACTTGGTGTTTATGTGTCTTTATCTTTAGGCGAGTGTTCTGAAGCGACTTAATGAGAAAAAATTTCCAGAAAGATTAAATGTCAACGCGTATCGTCAAGTCGTATCTTTGCATCGTGTTTTACAATGTATTACTTCCGAGAGCGTCTCCCGGTAGAAAACACTAGACTAGACAAAATGGTATTCGAATATAACGAACCAGCAAGTGGAAAATCTTAAATTGGTTTTAGATTTATCAATAGCAGTTGACGAGTCTTGTGACATTAATGATACAGCGCTAGTTTCACTTTTTGTACGATTTATTTCATCTACAGTTTCTAAAGAAGAACATTTAGAATTATTGTCACTCAAAGGTCAAACACGTGGAGAGGATATAGCAAATGCTGCAATTGAGTGCATTGAAAAAATTCATATTCTAGATAAAATTGTCTCAATTTCAAAAGATTGGGCGAAAAGTATGACCGGTGTAAGAAACGGGTTTGTTGCTATTTTGAGAGAAAAATCACGAGGTACTTACAATGAGTCCATTACCATTGCATCATTCATCTAGATGCAATTTGTGCGCAGACATTTTCAGAAGAAATTTGAAAAGTTATGAAATTGATGATTAAGATTATCAACTCCATTATAGCTGAAGCTCTTAATCATCGCCAATTTAAAGAATTTTTAGTTGAAATGGAGAGTGAGTACGCAGATCTTCTGCTGCATAACAAGGTACGTTGGTTTTCTAGAGGAAACGTTTTGAAACGTTTCGCTTTCTTAAAAAACAGAAATTAAAGCATTTCTCCTTAAGAAGGGTGTTTACTATCCAGAACTAATGAACGATCAGTGGATCCAGAAATTTTATTTCATGGGAGACGTTACGTCTCATCTAAATCAGTTAAATCGTAAACCAGAGGGGAAAAGATGCACAATTTTTTCGATGTTAGAAGTTATTTCATTCAAAAACAAATTATCTCTTTTTACTCAAGATTTTGATAGAGAAACTTAGATTCACTTTCCAAGCCTGTTGAAACATCGCCAAGAAAATAATTCTGATATTGACATTTTCTATTTCAAAACAACACTTTTAAATATTAGGGAAGCTTTTCTAGACAGGTTTCAGGAAGTCAGAAACAGCAAAGTGACGTTAGCTTCTGTTAAAAAACCTCTTAATGCTACTGTAACAGAATTAAATTTTTCTCCCTTTAATAATTAGCCGGGAGATGGCCGAATGGCTAGAGCGCTGGCCTTCGGTACCAGAGTCTGTGGGTTCGAGTTCCACAATCAGCATGGATGTTTGGAATCGGTTTTAAGCAGTAGGTCCCGGTCTAATTAGCCCTCGTGTAGCAAAAAATGACGTAGCGCTCCCAGACCAAACCCTTTAATATTGACATTAGAAACTTTGAAATGCTGTTACTGGATTTAAAAAACAAAGAAATGTGGAGTTCGAAATTTGAACGTCTTTGTGCTGATATAGAAATATTGGAGATAAACAAATGTGAACTTAGTTCACAGCATAAGTGGTCTGCTTTGAAAGATCTGGAGAAGGAAGACATGATTTTTAACACCTAGAATAAATAGTTTTACTTACTCATATAATCAGCTGGAAACACTAGTGTTTGCTGTTCTTTCTTATTCGGGTCTACATATTCATAAGAACAATCATTTTCACGAATGAACCTTATCAAGAGTAAATTGAGAATTCATCTTATTGATGAGAACCTCGAATCGTGCCTAAAATAGAAAAAAAACATACAAACTTTGACTTACCCAAACTTTCCAAGGAGATGCGAAGCCATTGTTCATATTAGTGTTTGTCTGTCATTGTCATGATTCAATTTTATGGATACTTTACAATTTAATTTTATCAATAAATAATATCGATATTAAGTATGATATAAAGTTTTATTCAACGTACCTATAGTTTAGCTAAGACTTAAAAAAACTAAGTACAGTTTATTAAGTTAAAGTTAGGGAGCGCTGTGGAGTGATAGAAGATGTAGTGTCGAGGATTGAGAAAGGTATGGTTGAGATGGTTTGGACATACAGAGAGGATGAACGAAAGGAGATAGACGAAATAAGTATACAAGGCGAGTGTGGATGGAAGAGTTGGAAGGGGTCGACTTTAGCGAATGTACCTTATTCAGATTGAGGACGTTTTTAGCAAAGGCCAGCTTTGGAGTATCCTAATTAAATTAATAACAATGCACCTACCTATATAGTTTAAGTTTAAAAAATTTGGCTCTCAAACGATATTTCTGTCGTTGTACTTTTGACATTTGGCTCTGTTGACAAATGAGTTTGCCGACCACTGCTCTAACTGAAGCAGAAATCGTTAATCCTTCGAAAAAAGAAATGCGCGCAGCATTTTATGTAATCCGTCGTGGTCTTCAATTCGCGGATAATGTCCCGGAGGCTGTATTTAGTGGACTTAATAAGTGTAAACACTTTTATGATAAATTTTCTTCTAAATTTATTGTGCAACAAGACATTCGAAAGTTTTTTACAAAAATGTAAGTTAATTGCGTTTGTATTTAAAGGTATATAAATTTTGTTTGATAATTAAATCTAGTATAATTAATTTATTGATATTTTTTAATCGATAATAATTTTCATTTATGAATGTACGTAATTTGTAGTAATGTGATTCATATTTAAATTTGTTGACATGAAAGTGATTTCGTATATTAGAAGAAAATGCACATTTTTCTTGCAATTCAATGTATCACCAATAATTTTAGCATAACCGTTTCTATATATCGAAATTTCTATATATCGAATTTTTTTCGGGAACCGTCGACTTCGATATATGGAGGTCCAACTGTATATATATATATATATATATATATATATATATATATATATATATATATATATATATATATATATATATATATATATATATATATATATATATATATATATATATATATATATATATATATATATATATATATATATATATATATATATATATATTAGTTAGTGGAACGTCGATCGATCCTTTTTTAAGGGACCTATTGCACTGAACGGCACATGCGGGAACATAACAAAGAAAATGTATCGAAGGAGCTGGATGAATTAAACGACACATACCTGAAAACGGTGATTCGGAAAACGAATGATCGAGGTTCCTGTGTGTGTGTGTACACAAAATAAAGAATAATCTTGAAAACTTTGCAATAATCAGTTCATGAAATAACATTATTTTAGTAGGTAAAGCTATTAAAATATGTTTAATTATTAAATTTCAATGAATTTTAAGTGATCTACCTGTACTTTAACTGTACAGACTCTGAGATAAACAGAGCATAATCTCGAGAATACCCTATTCCTTAGAGAAAGTTATTCTCTCCGTTCTGCTATTTATAAAATGGTGATATATTTCTGTGGCATTATGGCAGTTGTTGATAAGTCATGTTTTCGGCAAATTAAAAAAGTAACATTTGTTGTGAAACATGAAATCGCTCAGTTAAGTTTTTCAATCCAAATATTCTTTAGTTAACTCATATTCAACCTCAAGCATATGGCTGGTATTCAATGAAAATTTTGAATTAGGGACTAAAATATTCAATTAGGGACCAAGCGTTACCTCTTTTATACATAACAGCATTTGCCAATACGAATAACTTAGTATTATTTCATATTTCCCCTATATGCCACATTAAAGAACCAATTTTAAGCAGCTATTTTGGACAAGCTGAAGCAGCTCTCCTCATCTCGTGAGATTCATTTACAGCGGATCCCTTCCCGTGTAGACCTTACCGGTAACGAGACTGCTGGTACCCTGGCAAAAAGAGGTACTGACCAGTCTATGGATAGGCCGGCGCCTATGACATATACTGAACTGTATTCTAAACATAACTGTCTTGTACGGTCAGCATTCGCCATCCCTCCCCGTGCACCATTGGTACCAGGATAATCGCCCCGGTGGTTCTCTGTCCCTCCGGTGCAAACTATTGACTTAAAACGGCTAAGAAAAAGTGTTTCCAACTGGTACCTAATATTCCAAAAGCCAAGCCACTATGGATCATATCCTTAGGTGCTTGGGACTTGAAAAGGAAGATCTTCTGGAGCGGCCATTGTTGGTCATTGATTTCATGAGAGTGTGCGGTGTCATGGACCTAATCTAGCTCTGCTGGGTGACAGGGATCAGCAACAACAACACCAATTTAAAGTGTGACATATCAACTAAAAACATAAAATTGAAGTTTCTGGACATACCAACATCTGCCATAATGCCACAGAGTTGTTTGTTTTTGAGTTATCGTGTTTTGCGGAAATCTCAAATTTGTACCCATTTTTTTTCCCAGTTTATCCCCCTGAAAAAATTATTTTAATGTAACAGCTAATTTTTTTTATACATATTTCCAAGTTTTAACTTACATGCCATTATAAGAAAGCAGATAAAAAGACGAAATTTCAAAAATTTCAAAAAATCACCTCCGAAGTTATACGGATACCTTAAATAACTACGTAGCTTACTCAAAACTGGTAAAGAGTGCCTTTGTTATACAGTAGAACCTCGAATTATCGAGGATTCCGATATACCGAAGTTCGATTTATCGAGGTGATTTCTGACGGAATTCGATATATAGTGGTTCACACTGAAATAATTGTATTCTCACTGCAATTTATCAAAGCAATTTCGATATATAGATGTTTTCCAATAAAAACTTCGATATAAAGAGGTGCGATGCCAAGACAAGCAAACTAAAAATTTTAAATATCGAGGTCTTTCTGACCAGTCCTTCGATATGTAGAGGTAAAAATAATATGGGAGTGTTAGGCAGGTTCAAGAATAATGGAAAAACTTCGATTTATCAAGGAATTTGATTATATCGAGGTCCCACTGTAGTACACATGGCTTTTTTTATCTTTACTCTCTTTTCCGTGTCCAATAAGAATTCTGATTGGTTGTTTGGAGCTAAAATTGGCGAAATAATGTGTATAGTTATGTCGTGTGTCGCAACCGTTCAGGGATATGCGTTTGAGTTATATAGCTGTTTTCGAATACCGTGCTACCACTCACGTTTTATTTGTGAGTTTTGGAGACACACCTTGACCGCAACTTTTCTATTTGAAGGTCAAAAGATGTTGTCTTTTTCTTCTTTTTTTTCTAATCTGCGCTGTTGTAATAGGAATTTTCAAATTTGTATTAATGTGATGGAACACAAAGGCCACGCAGTCTATCGCGTGTCTAGCTCAAAGTTTGAAAACAATGCTGTAAAAAGGGTGCGCTTTGAAATCGTCATGGCTGACGATGGAAATATCACGTCATCCGTGGCTCACTGAATACAGCTCGAATCACGAAATACGTTAATAAATTACGAAGAAACGATTCGTTTTTTTTATGTAGAGAGAGAGAGAGATAGTAATATTTTTCACTGATTCTTTAAGGTATCTTGCTCTATTTCAAAGTCTTTAAGGATTCTAAACTTTAAGGATTCTTTAAGGATTCTAAAACTACTTTACTTTTATTCTTACGATCACTGGATGAGAACTTATGACCAATTTAATAAACCGACAGCTATATTAAAAGACCGGATGTAGCATCTTTAAAAATGCATTTTCTAGAAAAATAATTGTTTAGTTACTTTTGTAAACGAGAAAGCTAATAATTAATAAAAAGTTTTCAATATATTTATTCCATTGAAATTTTGCAGTAGTGTTTTACATATTATTAACTATGTTTTGACCTAAAAGACTATATTGGTAAATTTTTCTATACGTCAGATCTCTGGGTGTACCTCGGACTTTTAACATCATCATAATCGTGTCTTTATTACTTAGTGGTCGTCGTCGAAACTTCTTGGAAGCTTCTTTCTTTTTGAAGAATCCTGTTTTTGCGCGCGAGTAAATTTTCATCTAATTTGTTTTCGAGGTTTATTGTAAACTTTTTTTAGTGTCAGGTTTTGAGTCATAGGAAGAAAACAGACTAATATGCTCCTGATTGCAATTAAATAATCATTTTGCTGTTGTAAAGACTTTGCCTTAAATAAAAGACTGCCAGCCTTTTTGTATTTAATGCTTTAATTGCATTTCTCCACTAAATACAGGCTATATACAATATATATATATATATATATATATATATATAAATTAAATTTGGGGGTTCACGGCATCGACGAGGAAGGTCAGACTTGAGTTGTCGCTGCGCTCATTCAAGTCTTTCTAGGCCCGGCAGTATCTCCTTGTCTCCGGCTCCAGCAGCACTCTGAATAACTTAATCACTGAATCACTAACTCTCTGACTGACTTTAACTCGTGTCCGGCGACTTTATATACCTTCGCTGAACGTTCTCGAAAGGTCTGGAAAACGCTTTTCTTTATTCAGTTATTGTTACCAGACGACTAGGTGCCTCCGGTCGGCAACTTCCCTTTAGTAGCTGACGAACTGTTCCGCGAGCTGTCGGTAGCACTTCTGGTCTTTATGTCGCCAAGACTGTGTCTCCTGCCGTCTAAATCAATTAAGGGCACAAACCGCGCGTTGGTTGGTCTTCCCGTAATTTCCACGCACAAAATATTCGATATTGTATGGGAGTTGTTACACTGTTTATAGAATCGTAATATTAGGAGTAAATTTAAATAATTAGAAAAACCTCTATATTTCAAAACCTTGACAACCTAAAGATGTATTAACCTTAAGGGAACGGTGGACCTTTATTTGAGAAAATTTCGTCATTGTAATACTGATTGTGTTATTGTAAAAAATATATATATTTCTGTAGATTATTAGTACCAAAATAATTTTTTTCAAGTAAAAAATCATTTACGAAGCTTCTACAAAGTAATTTATAATGGGTAAGTGTAGTAATGAATTTTAAATGTTTTCTCAAAACAGATTTTTCAAGGTTTTTAGAATTTTTAAATGTTCCATGCTACTTAATTTTTGTTCAAAATTCATGAAATTGATAAGGAAGAATCCTGATGCCGTTTAAAAAAAAACTGGGTATGCATTTTACAATTCCACTTCATTAAGGTAATTAAATTTGATTTGTAACTTTTTAAAAGGCAAAATTTTGATGAAAATCCGAATGGAATTCAGATAAAAATCTCTCAAAAATGAACTATTCAAGAAATTAAATAATTGATACCCAGATTTGTTTGTTATACAGTTTAAAGAGATTAAAATGCAAAATCGAGGAAATATCTCAAAAATTAAGTAGCAAGGAACATTTTAAAATTTTGTTTATAAATTTCAATTTTTTTTTAAAATCTTAAAATTATAATGAAATTGGAAATTTCTTTTAAGGTATTCTATTTATTTATAGTGAAATGTATATATGTACAAAATTTCGTATCTCTATGATGAAAAGTAAAAGAATTAAATTTTAGTGTCCACCATTCCCTTAAAAGTTCTTGCTTTGCTGGCACCAATGCTTCCGGTTGAGTGCTGAATGCCTAGGGCGTCTTTCACTGCCTTTCGAAACACCACCGACTAAAGAAATGACTTTTTATCAAGGGTATATAGTTTTTAGTTGGAGATGAAATGCAACTAAAAAATATGGCAATACGGCTCGACGTAGGCTTTTGATGAGAGATATCTATAATACTGGACATGAAGAGGACTTCACGTTGGTAAGGCAAATATAGGAGACAAAACATCTTTTTCTTTCATTTCAGATACCGAAAGAACACATTGTTCAATGTCGCTAATATCCTTACGCCAAAGCGACAGACTATTTCTCATGCTTTGCAAAAATATTAGTAAAACACCAGACAAAATGTTAATTTTAGTTGATTTAATAATGAAGACATTTAACGGGAAGACTTGGGGCTCTGGGAAAGCTATTAGAAATGTTTATCGGAACTTTGTGATCGGTGTACTAACTCTAATGAATTCGCTCACCTCAATGTTAACCTATGGAGAAAATGTGTCTACTATTGACAGCTTCATAAATGCCGATAATCCAATAAAAATGGTATTTTCACAATAGCCTGAACTTTTCGGCGCCCTGTGACAGGATTCCTTTTATAAACATCGTCCACCAAAGGAATTTAGGAGCGTTTAAAACAGACTACACCGGATTTTTCCCCGAATAATTTAAATTAAAAAATATTTGCATTATTTTTTTTAAACGAAAAATGTCCCAATGTTTAAAATTTCTTTCTCCGTTACGGAGTACAATTTTAAAAAAAAATCTTTCAATCCAATTTTAAAATATTTATTTATTTATTTATTACAAATGCCCGGAATATTGGCTATGACGCCATTTGTTCTCAGTAAAGGGCGAGACAGCTGGCCATTCATTTAAGGGGGCACCATATAGGTGGCAAGCATTACCCCCTACAAGCCGGTTCCGTAATTTAGAACCGAGTCAAGTGACGAGACCGGAACACTTGACCCCGCAGCTCCAGAGGTAAATTTGAGAATTTAGAGGACATTGCAGTCACGACCGATTTTGCGTTCACCGGCCACCATTAGTGAACACGGCGGTGGATTTTGTCAGCGACCGGCATCGAACCCGCAACCCTCAGATCACTGACTCGACGCTTTTGACAACCGGGCCACCACGCCCTCAAATTTTAAAATATTTGCATTAAAAAAATTTAAAATTCCCGAAGGTGTAAAATTTCTTTCTCTGCTACGGAGTACAATTTAAAAAATCCTTGAATCCAAGTCGGCAATCCTTTGACACATTTCCCCCATAGGTTAACATTGAGGTGAGCGAATCAAATAAGGTTTGTACACAGTAGCCTTGTAACATCTCTAATCCGTTCCATTGGGTTTAATCAGGGAAATGTACTGGCGAAAACTATAACCCCCTCGGGCATCTTAAACCAAATTTATTTGATCGAATTGAGCAGTACCGGATACGTTTGCTGTAAATAAGTTTTTCCGGTACATTCATAACTAGTATGAACTCTTCGTCTCAATTGTATGGCGCAAGTTTCTCTCCATATTCCCAGGCTGGTCACATCTCATGAAATGTGATCTGAACGTCTTGATTGAGCACCACTTCAAAATTTGTATTTCTTCATAACAGAATTGCCACTTCGACGCGTAATGACTCACAATCGGACAAGTGTTTACTACGAAAACTTAAATTCATGTTGAGGGCGTGTGTATTAATTTTCTGACCAAAAAAAAAAAACTGTTTCTGAGGAGCGAACGTGGTGGGGGAGTTGGAAGTGGAACTACTAGAAGAGGCTGTTACTCTCTTTTGCGTGTGTTGTATGAGCAATTAGCATTGACTATTTGACTTTAAATTTCAGGGACACGTAAAATTAAAAACTATTGTTCAATATTTTCTTGTTATTATTTTCTAACACTTATTCCCTTTGGGAGGAATTGAACTCAAGAGTCAGAAGATATCTAAATCTCGTGCAGACCAGGCATTCGTCAAATACTACTCTTGTTGACTTTTGTTCCACAAGACTTGGAATGTTTTTACCCGACATATTCCAGTAATCTTTTCCAATGTGGAAAACGGTTTCTTAGACATTATCATAACCACCATAAGCAGTGGCGCACCCAGGGGTCGAGCAAAGGGCCCCCCCCCAAAGGAATAGAAATTGCATTATGATTATTGATTTTGCATTATAAATATTTTTATCCGTTCATCTCGCCCCCCCCCCCCCCAAGAAAAAATCATGGGTGCGCCACTAGCCATAAGATACCGCGGTATTGCTGTCCACTTTTCTGAGAGCACCGTGTAGGTGGACCAGCATTACCCCCCACCCCCTATGGTCTGGTCCCGTAATTTTGAACCGATTCAAGTGACGAGACCGGAACACTTGACCCCCCCCCCCCCACCTCCACAGGTAAATTTGAGAACTTGGAGGACATTGCAGCTACGACATATTTGCGTGCCCCGGCCTCCAGTAGTGAACACGGTGGTGGATTTGTCAGCGACTGGCATCGAACCAGAGACGTTTATATCACTGGCTCGCTGCCTTTGCCAACTGGACCACCGCGCCCATATTCCAGTAATACTCGATTGGGTTTAGATAGGGTTTCGGTAAAAATCGAAACCGAAAACCGTAGAAAGTTGGTTCGTTTATTCGGTTTTTTCGAATAACTTCTTGTTTAGAGCAAATCTCTAAAAATTTATTTTTAAAAAAATTTAAAGCTCAAACTAAAGCTGGTGCTAGCGTTTTGTTTATACATTTTTGTTTTTCTGGGAATCCAAAATTTGCTCGCGTAAGTTTATTTGTTATTTCTCTATGCATTTGATGTCAAAGTAAATAATAAAATTCATCTGTAAGTCAAAGAAATGAATACTTTTGAATATTCACATCAGAGGTTATCCAGTTATGCAGACATAACATCTCTATAAATCGGTAAGAAAAATTGATACGTAGAAATTATGTAATGCGTGTATTTCCTAACATATTAATACAAAAAATGCCTTTCAACAGCAAAATAATACAAGCAATAGCAACATAAATGAATTATAGTAAATGGTTTACAATACTAAATTTAATTTAGGTTTCTGTAAAATAATTATTCAGCTTTTCTAATAAGGTTTTTGTAATTCTAAATGCATGATTCTAAAGTTTGGACGTTCCATTATTTGAAGAAAACTGAAAATATTAATTACTGCTCTCTCCTTTTTTTAAATAAATTTATTTTGTTTGAATTCAAAAACATCTAATAAAACTTGATATCAACAACCTATTTTATTCTTTTTATTTTACCTGAAAACCGCGAATCCGTAAAAACCGTGGTCTTTTGAAAATAAGAAACGGGTTTTAAAAAGTTCGGGTTTTCAGAAACCCTCGGTTTAGATCAGGGAATACCGTGAATCCTTGTTGAAAGCCTTTCTGAGTTGGTTCTAGCACAATTTACAATGCTTAAGCCTTCTTCACATTGCTTCCAGATCGTAGCTTCGGTGATAACTTAAACCAATCACAGAACTCAACGAAATGATCACGTGATGCGTCAGACCAATCAAATGTCATGTCAACAATCTCGACGCCAACTGTGGAAGTCTGCAGTTGGAACAAGGGATAAATCGTCGCTAGACGTCACACCATTTACGTGTAGAAATTTCAAGGAAAATTTTTTAAAAAAAGTGTTTTTATAGCCTTTAAAAGTAGGTTTGTACAAAGTAAACAGAAAAATGTATAGCCTACCATAGGGTAAATAATTTTACCAAGACTAAGGCCGTCTGCACACGGAGCAACTCATAAGAAACTGATAACTGACTCCAGTCACAAACCAGTCCGTGATGAGTCGTAATCTATGTAATTGAATGGAGCCACGCACACGGCGCAACTGGTTACAAACTCGTCCGACGATTTTGTAACTCGTGCTCTTATGCGTTCTTATGAGTTGCTCCGTGTGCAGACGGCCTAAAAGTTTTTGACCAGTGTTCCGGACAAGTTTTAACCTTTGATATCGACACTAGACAAAACGCGGCTTTGGAAATACTGTGTATAGACACTTGACATTTGACCACAGCTCTGTTGACATGATTAAAACAAGAAAACTTAAAATTTCTTACTTATTTCAAGTATTCTGAATTGTGTTTCGATCGGGAAATTGCGCGTGCTCGTGTTGGAAACCCTGTAGCTGTTTCCTCAGTCAGTGCCAGCTCGATGAACTGTTGCAATACAGGAGAACCTGGGCGCAGAATGTGTCTCTCGACATACTGCAAATACAGTAAAACCTCGTTTATCCGGATCAGATTTGTAGACTTTTTTAAATTTTAATGTTCACATTAGATAATAATTTTTAACTATGATAGCAAGAACGTAAATATAAGTACGCCAAATATTCGCTTTTTAGTTTGATTCGATGTACAGTTCCTGCATAAATTGTACAGTAAATTGTGGTTGTTGACGCCAATGGCTATGTTGACAATCGCCAATCGCGCCCTTGGAAGAATACAAATATAGGTATCATAGTTTGTAATTCTTATGTTGGCATCGAAAACTTAAAGATATTAGAATTTGTTTGAAATCGCTTGCTGCATCTAAAAAAGTTTGTTACGCTCGCACATCGTATGGTCGATGTTTCATGTATTGATTTTGTTCATACATTAGTATTGTAGATAATGCGTTTAAGTTAATAAAAATATTATATTAATTCGTATGTCATATGGTCGACAATAGTTTCGATATAATTTATTAGTTTACAGTCCATTTCAATCAACGAATTTTCGACCAGTGCCACGTATGACATTTGGCTCATACAGTGGTAATTAAATGCTTTTTGTTGAGTTTAAGAAATCTCTACTAGAGTGTCACAGGGCGTTGACGTGGATTGACTCAGAAAAGTTATTTTTATATTTTTTTAATGTCTTGTAAACAATACTATGTAATTTTGTTACAAAATATAGTTTTTTTCGTAATAAACGGTAAATCTGCTTAGTTAAGAATTTTGTTTTACTTATTACCTGGATTATCCGGATTTTCGAATGTCCGGATTGCCTATGGTCCCAGTTAGCCCGTCTGCACACGGAGCAACTCAAAAGAAACTGATAACTGACTCAAATCACAAACCAGTCCGTGATGAGTCGCAATCTATGTAATTGAATGGATTTGATTTGTGATTTGATTGGAATTGTGATTGGAATTGTGATTTGAGTCAGTTATCAGTTTCTTTTGAGTTGCTCCGTGTGCAGACGGCCTTAGTCCGGATAAAAGACGTTTTACTGTACTAGGTTTAAATCTTAGATTACCGTGGGTACTTGTTTAAAGCCCTTCTGAACCAATTCTAGCACAATTAACAGTAAGCGATAGTCATGGCCAAATGACTTTGCAAGGCGTCACACCGTTTCCCCATGGTAATCCCTTGGTAAAAATTGTCATAAAAAGTTTATAAAAATTTCTTTTATAGGCGTCGAATGATACCCTAAGGTGCTATATTATTATCGCATTGACACATTTGTTCGCCAAAATTTGACATGGAAATGTTGGCGCAAAATGTGAAACATGGAAATTTTGGACGCCGAGACTTTCAATCTTTTCCAATCTAAATTCAAACAAGTAATACAGCAATACCTTGGCGATGTTTAACAGAGAAAGAAAAGCAATGAATTTTATCAGTAACTACAATGGGACGTATTTTAAATTCTCGTACCGAGTTTTTTTAAAGTTATAACCTTTTAAAAATTGTTTTTCTAAGGTTTAAAATAGTTTTAAACAACATTAACAGGAACCTTTCATCGGGTAAATAGTTTTTACAAGGCTGAAATTTTGTGGCCAATTTTCTGAACAAGTTTGACACCCGGAAAAACAATCGAATCTAGACAATAAATATGATTGATGGCCCGACTATTCACTGCACGTAAGCCGCATTTCCGCAAACGATATTCGTAGCCAAGTGATTCCCCATTTCCTTGTGGAAATTTCAAGGCAAAATTTTTTTTTGTTTTTCTTTTGCGCAAAGTTAATCAAATATTTTAGCTTTCCATCTTGTAAATAATTTTACAAGGCTAACATTTTTTGGCTAAACATTAGAATTCCACGGTGCAATTAATTCTTGGCTGCTTATGTTAATGCATGGCTATTTTCCTTCAGCTCTTTAATTTGGCTCGCTACGTTTTAGAGAAGTGAAGACAAATAAACAAATTTAAAAGAAAAAACTCGAGATTTTAAATACGCTCCAAGGTGTTATTGATTTAATTATTTTTTTCCTCTTAAATGTCGCCAAAGCACTGCTCTATTACTTGTTTTATAGGAAATTTTGGTGAACTACAAAAAGTCGGAAACTCAGTTTCAAAGTGATTACCAGGGTCAGCTCGTGGGTATGGGGTGCCTCTAGAACAGTTTGCTTTTAAGGCTGTTGTGTTCTAACCCCATTGGATTCGCTCACCTCAATGTTAACCTATGGAGAAAAAATGCCCAAAGATTGCAGACTTGGATTTTACGATTTTTTTTTAATTGCACTCTGTAATACAGAAAGAAATTTGACACCTTGGGTTATTTTTAGTTTATAAAAATGCAAATAAATTTTAAAAATTAAATTATTCTAGGGAAAAAAATCTGGTATAGTGTGTTTTAAACGCTCCTGGTGGCCGCACTTTATAAAATGAATCGTTTTGCAAGATACATTAAAGTTTAGGTTATCTGAAAACACCATTTCTTTAGATTATCAGCATTTACCGTAAAATTTTAAGTATAATACGCACTTTTTTTTTCACATTTTCGTCCGCAAAAATGAGGGTGATTATTATATTCGTGAACAAAAAAGGGTAGTTTTAAACATTGAATAAATGGCAAACAATAGATGCAACAACTGCTCCTCTTGTGCAATTTCGCCCTAATCTGTTCTTATTTCTGCAAACTGAACTGTTTTTGTTTCTTCCTTACCTTTACTTAATGTGGTTCGATGACAAGGTGATCAGAAACTAGTCAATAAATGTTAATATTGTTTCTGTATTCTGTTTTGGTCGTTTATTGTGTTAAATTTCATGTTTTTCCCGAAAAGGCGCCCTCTGGTGGACATTTTGGAACTAATTTTTTTTTTTTTTTTTTCGAAATTCCGTGATCGCATCTCGTGTATAGCCCATATACAAAATTTCGTTGCATTCCGTTCACCCGTTTGCGCTGTAGGATGCCGTTTATAGGGGAAGTTTAATTATAACCACCCGGTATTTTTAAAGTATGTATAACAAAAAAAAAATATACAAAACTAAACAACAAAAATAATTCTTCAGCAAAATATTTAAAATTATGCTTATAAAATAAGCATATAATAATAATAAATGCAATAATTTTGCAAAACCAAAGCACAATATATATATATATATATATATATATATATATATATATATATATATAAACTAAATTCATGGCACAACAGTCCGATGTAGACCAAGGCCGCTGATGGCCATCTCCGCTTTCTTGACCCATCGGCTTGGGGTGCCATACAGCATATGTCTAGGTCAGGTGGTCAACCTGACGCGGGACCCCCAGAGTTAGTTCCCAAGCATGCTTGGTCCTCATTTTATCGACCCACTCAAGGGATATATATATATATATATGTATGTGTGTGTGTGTGTGTGTGTGTGTGTGTGTGTATGTATGTATGTATGTATGTATGTATGTATGTATGTATGTATGTATGCGTGTGTATGTGTGCGCACCTAAATAAAGCATACATGCTGGGTCTATAAAGTATAATTATTAAAATCATAATAAGATTTATTACTTATTAACTATTACTTTTTACGATGTCGGCGCCCCCAAACCATTGGGCTGTTGTTTCTTATGCCTAACCCTAGAGCCGACTCTGGTGATAACAATATCACTTCAGTGCTAATGATAACAAAAATATCTCGCATTCTAAATAAATGTAAAAGCTGTTAAGGCTCAACCCTATTTACCATCGGTACTCGTTAATTTCCCCGTCAAGTCCGCGACAGGGGGAAAAAAATTTGTTTTTGAGCACATTCCCTTCCTAATGGATTCTTTCATTCCCGAGGAAAAAGGACTCACTTTCTCAAGAGCGCGTGTTGAAAGAGAAAGTCGGATGGAACTTGAAGAGGGGCTCTCCCACGGCGAACGCTGGCTGGGTGGTAGCAATTATGTAAACAAGCCACGTCGGTGACACGTCGTTTTGAGGCTCGGTCGACAGGCGGAGGCACTGATAGACCAGTCGCGAACAAAAGAGGAAGTCGACCAGACTGGATGCCCCGGAGTAAACTGGCTAATTGTGGAAGAGAGTGGAGAGACGCTGATTTCGCGGAAAGAGCATGGGACGTGTTTTTCCCGCTCCTCAAAAACGACGGATGGTGATTGGAGGCAGGACCTGAGCTCTAACGGGGTTTTAACCGCAAATGGGTTCTCAGGAATTGCAGTTCGAAGGGTAATGTGCGTTGAATGCCCCTTAAGTATTCGGAAAGTGTATTTTATTGGTGGAGTCTTTCAGTTCAGAGAGGGTGATAATTATTTCAACCGTCGTGTAGTGGTTAGCATCTCGAGCTTCCACGCAGTGGTCTCAGGTTCGAATCCCGACTAAGCTATGGACGTCCCTGTACTGTCATTTCATAGGGAGCAGTATTGACTCACTAATGCTCCTTTCATACATTCGCGAAACTGAGAGCGAAGTGTGTAGGGGAAAGCAGTGATTTATTGGTCCCCTCGCCGTCGTCCCTTTGATGATTCGTTTCCGACGCTCTCCGGAGCGGTCGTAGACAAATGATCAAAGGGACGAGGAACTTCTTCACGTTGGGGGGGGGTTGTGAGTGTGACTAATCGACCCCAAAATGTGTCAAGAGGGGACGGGAGGAGCTTATTCGCGAATGTGGAACAGGAGTATTAGGCTCGGTGCGCACGAGCGATCCGGTGTCGTAGCGAATTCGCACCGGTGCCGCAACCTTCAATTCACACGAGAGGTAATGAGGAATCAAAGTTTTTTAATTACTTCCGAATGAAGAAACTAAGACACTTCCCTATGTTCATTATCATTCATTTATGTTGCTGAAAATGTTCTCCATTAGCCACGATACACATTTGAACTCTGGACTGGATTTCTCGCTGAACATTGTGCAACATCCACTTTTTATGACATGACAATTTTCGAAATCGTGACCAAACAAATGTTCATTTTCTACATTTTGTTTTGAGTATTAACGTGCGCAAGGTGTCTTTTCTTACTAAATCGATGATGCTGAACAACTTTGTAATTGACTTTTTTCCCGTATCTCGTACCCTTTTTGAGATAAAAACGCTAATTCCAAAATTTGCTGATAGAGGGCGTTGTAAGTTGTCTCATCGAGTAGCGCATAGCCTTTTTACTATACCTAGACACCAACTTTATGGCCTAAGCTGTCATCGTTTTGCAGTTAAGGGGGGGTAGTGAAACGGATATAGGTGGGAACCTGTATGTCCTTCAAACAGATTTGCATAAAACTGCTCAGTAACTGCAGCTCAGTTTACCTTACGATTAATCGCCTAAAATTTACACTGCTGGTCGGGTGAAAATGCTGAGCGGTCAGGCGAGAGAATAACCAAGGAGAAACTGCGTATTTTCCTATCACTTAGAATATATTAGATATTTAGACTGAAGGGTACAATCCAAACGGTTTAAGAACCACTGCATTAGGCCATCTACGGGGGATGTTCAACTTAAAACCGGAGTTTTTATTTTAATAACAAAAAAAATACTAACATCTATATATTTAAGTTGCTATGCCGACTTTTGGGGCAGGTCGTGAGAGAAAACTACTGCATCAATTTACTTCATTTTGGTCTAAAACGAAAGATTGTAACCTGTAGATTTGTCAAATTTGGTTTTTATAAAAGCAATTTCTATTAATTAGCAATAATTTACAGTTAAAAAATTTGCTTTCTGCGCAATTAAATCTGTCTTTAGAAACTCACTGTTTCTGCGCATGCCCAGTGACGTTTTAATGATAAACACGTTTATTCCGAGGAGTCTCTAGATCTCTCTCTGCCATTTTTAATTTTATGATAATTATGTTTGTGAAATTTAAGATTAAACCTCATGGAAATTGTTTATTTCGCGCTGTTTAATTAGCGATAATTTACAATTAAAAAAATTGCTTTCTGCGCATGCTCAATGGCATTTTTAAATCTGGCTTTAGATACTCACTAAGCACGAGGCCGCTTCAACGCATTAATTTGTTTCTGCGCATTATTATGGTTTTCAACATTTGGCAATAATTTGTTGAGTATAATTTGTGTATTAGTGCATTTATATACTATCTAGCCGTCATGTTTTGGCGGGTACCAACTAGTTACAAATTTAAATCTCATTTCTCGACATAATCTCTTTTCGCGATGCACTATTGCCATCTTTCCTCCAACTTCCCGATTCTCTTTTCATAGGTTTTTGGTTGTTTTCGCAACCACAACTGCACAGCTTCAATAAGGCTATCACGAATGAGAAGGCGTTAGTTACGCCTTCTCTTGAAAGTTTTGCACCTGTCGTAAACTTGAGCCTTGGATAAACATGTTTCCCCGAACTATCCAGACAGTCTCGCCAAAATTTCAGACGATTTTACTCCTTCTCCAACTAAGAACACTATGATTATTCGTTGTGCAACAGAATTTGGAACGTTCATGATTGACATTCATCTTTAAGTAAAAAAATTAATCACTGGTGACCTGGTTGCAACAGTATATAAAAAAAGGATAGCAAATTAGCGAGAAAAAAGTTTCAGTAACTCTGTAGCAAGTAGAATTTAAGAAAAATTAAAATTCCGTTTTTATAAGAGGAACATCCCTCGTTGTCTTCCTTTTGAGAATACACGTACCGTAAAATTTTGACTATAATACACACACGTGTATAATACGCATACTTAATTTTGCGTGAAATTTTCGGGAAAAAACTAAAATTTGACTATAATACGCATCCATAACTTTTCAATATTTCATTTAAGAATTGCACATATATTTATTAGAAGAAATAAAATTCGTAATAAAAAGAAATGAAAACGTCAAATTCGGTAGAAAAAAAACTTAAATTTTTAATATTTTTTTTGCTGCCGTATAGGACCGTCTTGAAGAAAATTTTAGAGAAATAAATAAAATAAAATAATAAATTTTGTACTTGCAATAACCGGGGACTATCACTATTTCAAGTGACCTGTTATTAAACGTACGAACGGCGAGTTCCATTTGTTTAAAAGGAACACCTGCTTAATAAACGGGTGAATGAATCACGGAGTACAGATGCGCGCGCACCCGTGTTGCGACAATGTCTTACAGCTGCTGTACGTTGTTTATTCAATGTTTAAAACTACGTTTTTTTGTACATGAGTATAATACGCACCCTCATTTTTGCGGACTAAAATGTGAAGGAAAAAAGTTCGTATTATACTCAAGATTTTACGGTAATCATTTTCTCCTAGGATGGTCTCATGGTCACTGTGACGTCGTGTGACGTCACTGTCACTAGATTTTTTTTTCATTTTTTTAAATGTTTTACATAATGTCATTAAAAAATATTCGTATCATATTAATAATTTTAGTTTACTCTATATCTTTTCAGACAACTGAATTTTAAAGTTTGAGAATTGACATTAGAAGTTTTATTGGTAAGTAACTTCTTGCTTTGCATATAAATTTATAAAAAGCTTTTCTTATATTTTACTACCTCAGGCAATTACTGTCATTTTTCAAACATAACTTTGCTGAAATATCTAATTTTTTATCGAATTATAGCTTAGCTTGAAGCAAATATTTGTTTTCTTGTTCATTCTGAGGCATCTTACACAATTTAACTTAATATATATTTTATCAAAATCCTTTCGCTGAAAAATATGCAAAAATATCTGTTTCTTCTGCGACTTGAATACTGAAAATTTTTACTTTAGAATTGCAAGGGAAAGAAACGCTTCAAGTAACTAGGCCACTTCTTGATGATTTCGGTTTAGATGACATTGAAATTTATGGCATTCTTTTATTCTTTGAATTAGTAATATTTTTTGAAATACTGTACTGTGTAGAGCTAAATGGAAAAAAAAATATGTGGTATTGTTGGCGTCGTTTTCCTATTTTTTCCCCCTATCTTGAATTTATGAAACATTTCCCCCTTTCGATGGCATCGTTCCAATTCTTCTCGTAGACAGCAGTAATCCGCCTCCATTTTTCCGTTGGCGGATTCAAATCATAATGGAAAAGTACTTTCGCACAAATCATTGAAATGAAAATCGAAAAACGAAGAAAGTTTTGTTTGGCCAGTGTTTATTTGTTTTTGTATAGTGAAAGGTATTCTAAATATTCGTTTATTTAAAGAATGATAGAACAAAAGAGGAAATTTTTCCTAAACCTGAAGTGTTTTCAATTGTGTTTCCGAGAATTATGTAGTCGTTTGTATATAAGTGATTTCTTCATTATATCCTTATTGCCTCCAGAATAAATTAATGTTTAGTAATTTGCAGCCCCATTATATAAATGAATCTATTTTTCCTTGCGGAATTTCCTATTGTTTCTTTTGAATGACTCACGTACTGTGTGACTCATGTACTTATAAAAGCATTTCTTTATAAATAAAGCGATGTTCAAGGATAATATTTAAAAGATTTGACTTACTTAAAGGGAATGAAAACAGAATAAAAGGCTAGGTCGCCAAATGAAGCTAAGTTTGCATTAAAAATTTATTCATAATTAGTTTTTAGTTTAGGACCTACTTTAGATAACCTTGTAATTATCTAGCAGCATTGAAATAATTTATTAAGAACTCTTTCTTATTGGATACGTGTTTGTAATAATTTTATCTTGTAAGTTTTTAAACATGAAATTGCGAAATTATAAATCACACATTTAAAAAATATTATTGCTTCTAATCTTTTACAATTTTTTTCTAAGCTTTCCAATGCAGGTATGATCCCCCAAAATAATTGATTCATATTATATGCTGGGCTTATATCTTAAACCTACATCGCTAGAATTTATTAAACGTTGAAGAAATTTGTATAGATTTATAATAGATTTATTTAAAAACCAAAAATCATTTGTATTTCACGCTTAAATAAAACTGGTTTCAAAGTTTACGTTATCATTTTTATGTAAAAAGCAGGTTCTAATTTGGAATGCGGGGAAATCTCGGAGAAACAGGGTTAATAGTATAATAGGTTGTCTACCAGTCACGGAAATCCCGGAAAAATCACGATATCGGTAAATGGGTCCCGAAAAGTCGCGAAATTAGAAATCGGGCGTGTAAAAGCACTGTTGCAGCTTGTAAAAATCCATGAATTTTCCTTTCTATGATGTCTGTACAGTCATATTTTTTTATATTTAGCATACGTGCCAAATGTTCCGTAAAAACGTATTCTTTCCGTTTTTTAAGCTTTGTTACGAAAATACGTTTTCAAGCAAAAATGTCCCGTATTTTTACTTCCGCAGCACCATCACTTTTTTCCCCCTATATCGCGTTTTCGAGATTCCCCTCCTAGCAGCTTACACTATACAAAAACTTCCTTGACAGCAAGCAGCTTCTACAACATTAGAAAGAAAAAGTCAACATCATGTGCTTCACCTAAACTAATAAAAAAAGTAAAATCGACATCATTTGCTTCACCAATACCAGTAAAAAAAAATTTAATGTCAAGTGCTTCATCCAACTCTGTAAAACAGTTAAAACCAACCTAATGTGCTTCTCAAAAATCAGCAAAAAAGTAAAATCACTTGCAGGGGTCACCATCATCTATCTTCTATACTAATAAAGAGACAAGTGGAAGTCGAGAGATCACGTGACCGTAACTCATCCGGGTGGGCCACTCCTCGAAAAAAAAAATGGCCGACAAATATACAGGAAACGGTGTAATTTTTTTTTCTCATGAAAGTACATAAATGTTACATATTTGGAAAGAGCTTCGAAAACTGATAATTTTTTCTGCGTACACTTATTCTGTTAATTCAATAGTTTTAGACATATTTTCATTCTAAAATCACTCACTGCTGAGAAACCAAATCATCTGGTGCAGTGGTGCTGCCATCTGTCGGCAGCGACAGGAATGAAAATTGAAAGGAATTTATTCACTTGAATTTAATACATTTGTAGGCTTTTTTTTTCTTTTGTGGGGCCCGAAGTACATAAATATGTTACACGGGTGGCTTGAGCGTAGCTAGGCGAAGCCCGGCTAGTCAATAATAAACGCATATTGCAGCGGGAAGAAAGAATTTTTCTTACATTAAGCTCAAATCTTGATCATGATTTAGCATTTTTTCTGTAAAATGTGATTGTCATTTATGAAACATACAATGTGATGTTTCAAAGTGAAGAGCCAAAAATTCACAAGATGAGAAGAGAGTTTTCGAATTTTTTTGAATTGTTGGTGAGATTTGGGAAAATAGCTGTCATAACTAGCTCTAAATGTGTATTTAATGTGAAATTTGATGTATTTAAAAATCAGAAGGATGATAAAGATTTAGTTATAGGATCCGAAACATCAGAATTTGTCAAAGAATTGTCTGAAAGCGAACTTTTACAGTTCTATTCTTCTGGTAGAAAATATTATACATCTTGTTGCTCTTTTTTTTTTTCCCCCGATTCCGTCGCGCGCTGTGTTTCTTATTTTTTTCTTGGGAGGTTGGCAGCTATGTATTTAGTATAAAAAAATGGTCTACTAGTAAATATATGTATCATATTTTACACTCAATATTGGTTAAGTTTTCTATTAAAGATCTCTATTAGAGGTTTTTCATGAAAGATGTCCATTGATATTTCTGTAAAAGTCTTTAATGTAATTGTAGAAATGTTACATTAAGTTTCAGTTAAATTTTCTATTCAAGATCTCTATTAGAGATTTATTCATTAAAGATTTCCACTGATATTTCTGTAAAAGTCTATAATATAATTTTAGAAATATTGCATTCAGTTTCAGTTAAATTTTCTATTCAAGATCTCTATTAGAGATTTTATTCATTAAAGATTTCCATTGATATTTCTGTAAAAGTCTTTAACATAATTGAGGTGTTGACGTCGAAAAGAGGGTAAATGCTAAAATTTCCGAAAAGTATATTTTCACTGATACAAGGGTTTGTTCCAAGGCTAATGGAGTTGAAAAGAAGGTAAATGCCTAGCTCATAACTAAACCAAACTAGCTAGGCACTTACCTTCTTTTCAATATCATTAGCCTTGGAACAAACTTTTGTATCAGTGAAAAAATACTTTTTGGAAATTTTGGCACTTGCTCTCTTTTCAACGTCAACGCCTCATTTGTAGAAAGAAGTCATAGCCCGCTGTTAATGATAAGAGTAAAAGAATTCCTGGTTTTCATTCTCTACTATCAGTTGGGATCGGTTTAAATGGTTAAAAATTATAGGTACCAATACATTTTTAACTGATTTGTTCTCAGAATTACTAACCCCCCCCCCACACCCCCCCCCCCCCCAAAAAAAAAAAAATCATTCAAATATGATTTCGGTTCCGTACCCCTAATTTCTTTGGGAATCCATAAAAATTTGAGAAAAAAAAAGTATTTTAGCATCGGTGAAATGTATATTATTACACATTAACGTTTTTGTTGATATTTTACTCGACATTTTTATGTCAATATTCATCAAAACTGAAATATTTTCTGTCATTAGAATTCAGTTCGAATCGTATGAATGAATTTTTTGATATCGTAAACTAAAATTTCGCAGTCATTCCACGTTTTGTAAATTCTTTAATCAGGCGATACACCAATAAGAGATTTTTTTAAAGCATTTACTGTAATGTCATAGTTTTTTTAGATCCCCCCCCCCCCCAAAAAAAAAATGAAAGAATAATTACAAGATAAAAATAACTTTTTATATACCATGTTTTTTAATTTTCTGTTGAATCATATAAACTTGACAATTCTATGTATTAATAAATACTTTTTTAAAATTTTTTTGATGAATTATCCCATTAACTTAAAAGAAAATGAAGTTAATTGGAAGTTAACTTGCGTTTAACTTTTCGTTCCCGTTCCGGCCAATAGATGGCTGCACCAGTCTACAAAACAAAATTAACTGAAAATAACTGAAAATTAATTTAATTCTGCTTAAAGATGGCTAAAAGTATTTAAAACATGCATTGTCATCGTGTTCTGAGCTATTCTGAAAGTTTCAAATGTCTAGCTAGTCGAGAAGTTAGTTAAAAATCGATTGCAAGATTTGTACTGGACAAAAACACACACAAACAAGACAGCAAGTTAATAAAAACATGGTAAAAAGTTACGAAATTAACTTTCAGAAAGTAAATAGACTGAAGATCAAAAGGACTTAATTGCTTCTTTTAGAGATGTTGGGTTTATAGTTATTGAGTCTTTGGTTCAATTACGCAGTGCAAATGCATGTGCAAATAAAACTATACACTTAGGGCCTGTCCACATAGCATCCGTCAGCGTCAGTGTAAAAATTTTTAACCAATCATATACCAATCCTTGGTCCATTTAACCAATCAGCACCAACGGAATCTTTAACGCTGACGCTAAAGGATTCTATGTGAACATGCTCTTCAGGGCCCGATTTAGAAAATTCTTGACTATAGGCACAACTCGGGATGGGGGCCCCCTAACACTGATGTGGGCGTAAAATTTCCAAAATTGACACACAAAATATAATCATGAATCATTGTGAAAGTACCATTTTACCAAGAATTGGCTATTTGAAGCGTAGAAGCCTAGAACATTATCAAATGACAAAAAGCAATACAGCATATTAACTTCATCATTGAAACAGCAATACAATGCAACCAGAAAAACTTATTAATCCTATATATACACTATAACGTATATATGATGAACTATACATATAACTATACATATGATGAACCAATCAATCACTCAAATTTGAAAGGATATATATAAAAAAATTGCTATTAAAAAAGGTAAAATAAAAAAAAAATTTGAATTGGGATTTTTTTTTTTTTCATTTTAAAATTAAAATTTTATGGGGGCCCCTAGGCCCGGGCCTAATGGAAAATCAGGGCCTGATTGAGTCTTTGGTTCAATTACGCTGTGCAAATGCATGTGCAAATCTATGCACTTAGGGCCTGTTCACATAGCTTCCGTCAGCGTCAGTGTAAAAAATTTTAACCAATCGTATACCAATCCTTGGTCCATTTAACCAATCAGCACCAACGGAATCTTTAACGCTGGCGGTAACGGATTCTATGTGAACATGCCCTTACAACGTACCCGGCAGTCTTAAGTTAAGCCCTGGGTTTGGCGTACCCGGGGACCTAAGTTTCGCCCTTATTATGGGCTCCTCAGCAAGGCAAAGGCAATATGTATGGTAGATGGACAAGAATTCCAAAAGCGATATTTCTCTAAATTCTTACTGGTAACTGACAAAGTGTAGTCATCCATCCCACAACGGAAGCAACCAGCGTTTATCACGAATAGCCGTACGAAATTTAGAAATGACGACAAGAAGACGGCGAAATACACGGAAAACGCCCTCGTGATCGTGGGTGGGACTACAAATGTAGGATGTGGATGATCCATTTACAACCGCAAATTTGAATACACTTTGTCGTGGTCAGCCTCAGCTATTTGCCCAAACCTCTTGAAAGAAATATTAAACCCACACACATTCTAGGGGCTCAAACTCCGTACCCCCCCCCCCCTCGGAGGAGGGGGGGGGGAGGTATGACAGACTAAGCGCATTTACAACTCCTTATGCTGTGTCATTGCTGGAATTTAATATTTTCTAATTTTGCTCTTTACACTTTAAACGTGCCTGTGTTAGGAGAATTTATTTTTTATCTGTTATAATTTCATTAGTGTCTTATGATTTCTATGATTGACATCAGATGGTTCTCTTTTTTTTATATTAAGAGCACTTCTTACTTTAGTACGTTTTTCCTATAGGTGTAATATCTCGATTTTTACTGTCTAAAATACTATTTTACATAGTATCATAGTAAATTAAAAGCACTCATGACGCACGAAAAAAAGGGGGTGGGGTATATTTCAGGTAGTCTCTTCTAATGAAACTACCGCGGGTTATTAACGTAGGAATACTTATCGTTGCTTACTTCTTTATTTTTTTTTTACGTATTTTGGTACTTTTCTGCTTAACTGTTTACTGCTACTGGGTTTGGCGCACTGCCAAAATTATAACTCGCGACGCAGTACATTTTTTCCCCATTATTGAGGAACGTAATCCTACGTTAAAATTATATTGATGGTTTTAAAAAATCCGTTAAAATAGTCTGCCGTGTTAACGCCTTTTTTTCCCGCCAAGAATTCCTCCATAACAGACTAACATATTTTCATTCCCTGCTTTGTCGTGATCACGCGATCTTTCTTAGAGTCTATATTCTCTAAAATCTGCAACCCTTTCTCAATTGCGCTGAGACCGTCTGTCAAGTTTATAATTGTCGTTAGGGTTTCTTGTGAAATTGGGTCTGAAGTGTCGGATTCGTCAATATTGCTTTGGTCGCGCATTCCTATGAGATCATCGACTGTCAGCTCCTCAAGATGAGAATCCAACAGCTCGTTGATACCATTTCCATGGACTTCCATATCTGATTGCCTGGCAAAATCGACAATTTCTTCTATCACACGAGCATGAAGATCAGTTTCGGGCGTTGTTTCCGTCTTTTTTTTTCTTTTTTTTTTAAATTGGACAAAGTTTCTTCAGACACCATTTTAAAGTTTTTTTAAAAGTTTTTTTTTATAGAAATTTCATTCCAAGATTTAAAAAGGTGAAAAAAGGGTAAAATCAAAAACCGCGCAACTCAGAGTTTTACTGTATCTTCATTTTTTTCTTTTTCTGTGGCGAAGTGAAATGTTGCCTACGACAGAAAATCCATCATATTCCTACTGTGTCGTATCACAAGCCACGCGGCATTTTTGTCTGATAAGGAATTAATTGAATGTTACTTGGATTTCTCCTGCTTGGTTGTTTTTTTTTCCTATTTTTTTTCCAAACTCATCAACAACGTTCCTATTAACTGGCAATATTGTTCATCAAAGAAACCGACTCGTCATTGAAGAAAGAGACGTTTGTTTAATCGGTCGATCGACTTCGCCAGCCTGTCAACCCGACGAAATTTCCTTATTTTTATTTATTCTTATTTTAGAAGTACGTACCGTGTTTTTTGGACCATGAGACGCACCGGACTATAAGACGCACTTCAAATTTATGGGAGGATTTTTAGATAAGAATATTTTGTTAGGTGCAGAAAGATATTTTCAATTTCTTACTTAATAAAGATAAAAAGTATATATAATAAATATATATAATATATGTAATAAAATATTCATTTTATTTAATGTTTCCTTCGGACATAAGACGCATCCCAGCCTCGAGGTAGCCTTGCGGTAGCGCGCTGGCTTTCGGCCTTGAGGATGCTCGGATCGAATACCAGCTCGCGCCATTAAATACCCCCGTGTCTAGGCCGGTTATGGTCACGTTAAATCCGTAGACCAGAAAGTCCCTCTATGAGGTCAGAGAGGGTACGATCCCCCTGATGTCGTCCCTGGGGGTTGCTCCGTCAAAATTGTGGTGGCAACTCGCTAAGACGGACTCCGACCCTTGCGGTGCTTTATATAAACCGGAGCCGCACACTTTAGCCCGAAGCCTATACGAACCTGATCTGGAACTTCCAGCCAGATACAACAACAGCAGCGAACCATAAGACACACCCCAATTTGAAGTCGATTTTTTTTAATGTAAAAAGGTGCATCTTATGGTCTGGAAAATACGATAATTGTTTGAAACCCCCCCCCCCCCCACACACACACACTCTTCTCAAATATTGATGAATAGTTAGTGAGAAATATATTAATAACATTTAAATCGTGAGAGCCATTCTTTTTCGTTGAATATAGTTTTCGTGTTGTTTATTTTGTAGGAAATCTTAATGACTATCAGTCGAGACCAGACGATAAATTTATTGTTGAGTATTCATCAGATTCAGGTACTGCTCTAATAGAATAATAGTGTTATGCTAATCGTGTCAATGAAATGCGAATGAGCGATTAACAACTACTTAATAGCTTACATTGCTGATGAAAGATCTTGGGGGAAGTGACCCTGTTATAACGAAAGTAATTAATTGCGAGTTTTATAATTGTTTATTTTGCGATTCTGTGGACTGTGTTTAATATTCTCAGCCCTTCTTTTTAACCTATTTCAGTCTAAGGATTGTTTTGTCTGATTACTAAAACATTGTTGTTCTTTTTAACTGCACTACACGTCTGGAGCATTTCTTTGTTAAGACTCCTATGAAAATAAACCACTTTTGTAAGACTGTTTCATGGAATATTTCTTGACATTCGTCCCTTTAGACCTGGGCTTCCTACCACAATACCTACAGTTCACGTAGACCAGCTGAGAATCCAAGAAATCAATGAAAACGAATTCGGAATGCTTATATACTAGGAGTACGTAAATTTCGCATAAAAAATATCGAAATTTCGCCAATAAAGAATTACAATATATAAAATTTCGCATTTATTCGCATATATATATATATATATATATATATATATATATATATATATATATATATATATATATATATATATATATGGCATGATTTGGATTCAAGACAGATATCAACTCGTTTTAATTTAATAAGTTTATTAATTCCATTAACTTCGAGACTAACATTCTAGCTTAGCGAACAGCACGTGTCGCGATCACATACCAAGTAGTACAGAGCAAATCTTAAAACGCTCATCTCCAACTGTTGCCAACCCGGGATAGCTAAACTTTCCCAGCAGGACATTCGGCGAGAAAACCGGTTATCCTACAAACTCTTGACTCTGATTCGTCGGGGTTGTACTCAAAGTGAGGGACGAGTCATTAAAAATAATAATTACTGGATCTGATTTTTACTTGCACTTACACTTACTTACTTACACACACACACACACACACACACACACACACACACACACACATATATATATATATATATATATATATATATATATATATATGTGTGTGTGTGTGTGTTCGTTCGTTCGTTCGTTCGTTCAAAAATATGTTTTGTATATAATTAAAAAAATTCGCATTTATTATAAGAAACCACAATTTTACTTGCTTGGTTAGGTAATTATTAGAATTCTTAATTAAAAGCTAACATTGTAATAGTCTCCACGTTCTCTTCCCTAAGTCTTTAACAATAAGTAATAAGCAAATTTCGAGAGTGAGATCTCTCAGTTAAAGACCGTGGATGGTCTTAGATAAGCAATTATGTCAATAAATTATTACTATCATTACCTAATTTCGCTTAAAAAGCCGTTTATCATCGAATTTTTGCCGAAAAGTAGTAAGAAAATAATTTTTGCATTTATTCGCTCACATCGGCAAATTTCGCATTTATTTGTAATCACGAAAATTACGTACCCCTATTTATATACCCTTGGCGAGATTTTCGATTGTTCAAGAAAAGGAAAATTCCAGAATTGGACCACGCCACCTAGGTGAAATTTGGTTGGTTTTCCAGACATCCAGAATGTCACCAAATTTGTCGCCTAGCTTGACAATATTCTCCGAAATATTCGCCAAAGGGTCACAAATTGAAATCAAACGCTCAATGAGTAAAAAGTATTTAACACAAAACAAACAAATATAAGGCGAAATAAAGAATATTTAGAAATATATACAACTATTTACAACAATATTTTATGTATATCTTATTCCTTTCATCACCTTTAGTTAACACTCGCTTCTGGAGGCAAATAAAGTTATCGAAAGAAGAACTAAGCGAAGAACCCAAAGCTATTGCTGTTGACCTGCGCTTAAACTAGTTCTGGGACGATTATTGATTCAGCAAATTACAACTTGCAGGAGACTTCCGTACTACCTTGTTACTAACAATAGATTAATAACCATCCTTTCGTTAATAAAACGCAACTAATTGGTTTTAGATTGATGCGTTCATGTGTTCGCCGCGGGGTCTGGTCAATTGACCGGTTCCAAACGATAAAAGCTGGCAGTCAGTATTTTCTCTTCTGCGGTCTTCAATAAACTGAGGACAGGGCATTCATAAAGAACTACAGAAAAGTTTCGTCTGTAATACACTTTTTAATTTAACCTTTTTAGCTTTGGAAATAATTTGGAAAATGCGTGTTTTTTGGGGATATTTATTAATATCAACCCATTGTTTTCTAGATATTTATATAATTTCCCCCCTTTTTAATACTTTACTGTAAACTTTAGTTTTCGATTTGGATAAATATTTTCTGTTAATATTTTTTAGGAAATAAAATCAATGAATGTGTGGCAACACATATGTTAGAACATGGCTTTCCATGTGTAGTACTAACAAATGTATGAATGGTGCCTTGATTAAAAGAAGGTTGTTTTTCATCGAAGTAAATAATTCTTCGAAGAAATATGTCAATTTTAGCGAGTTTTATCGCCATATCATGCCAATTCCCAGTCTACAGAATTTTACTTCATTTATTCTGTGGCAACACACATATGTAATTTATCGTCTGCAGAACTACGTCATATCATGCCAATTCCAAGCCTACAGAATTACGTCACACCGTGCACTGACTGCGCGTAAGGCCTCCAATATATATATAAACTACATACTTATTCTTATAATCAAAAGGGTTATACAACAACATCAGCTCAAAGAATAAGTTGAGCAAGCCACTAAAAAAAGGTCAGAGTAGCAATTGTGCACGATATAAATCTAATTTTAAGAGTCCTTACGCGCAGTCAGTGCACGGTGTGACGTAATTCTGCAGGCTGGAAATTTTCGTGATGGGACGTAGGTCTGCAGACGAGAATTTGCGCATGTGTTGCCACAAAATAAATGAAGTAAAATTCTGTAGACTGAGAATTGGCATGATATGACGATAAAACTCTCTAAAACTGTCATATTTCTTTGAAGAATTATTTATTTCGATGAAAAAAACCCTCTTATTCAAGGCGCCATTCATACATCTGTTAGCATACTACAACACTTGGAAAGCCACTATTTCGGTTCAAAATACTTTCGACATAACTGCGAAACCGATATTTCTCCTTTTGAAATCTTGAAAAAAATTCAGTTAAGAAAAACTACGCTCAGCTGCTGTTACAGTTACAGGTAGAGTTAGTAGCATTCTTTCAGCTACAACAACGTTCGGAAATAGGCATTTATAATCTCATATTCAGTAGTTCATAAAAAAAAAGCCTAAATATTCGCTTACATTTGTATATTTTTACGAATTTCTTCATATGGCCTTAAATAGTGCCGGTCACCTATGGGACCGGCACTATTTAAGGCTGCTGTGTACTAGCCCTACTGGATTCGCTCACCTTTGTGTTAACCTATGGAGGAAATGTATCTACTATTGACAGCGACATAATTGCTTATAATTCAATTAAAATGGTATTTTCAGATAGCCTGAACTTTTCTGCACCTTGCAACACGATTCATTTTATAAATTTCGTCTGCTAAAGGAATTGATGAGCGTTTAAAACACACTATACCAGATTTTTTCCCCCGAATAATTTAAATTTTAAAAATATTATTTGCATTTAAAAAAATGAAAATGTCCCCAAGGTGTAAAATTTCTTTACGGAGTACAATTAAAAAAAAACAATTTTTCAATCCAAGTCGGCAATCCTTGGACACATTTTCTTCATAAGTGGTTAACATTGAGGTGAGCGAATACAATAGGGTTAGAACACACCAGCTTTGAATGCTCAAAGACGCGCACAAATATATATCTAACATCTGGTGCAATAATGATATGAAATTTACAATATAAAAAATAAAATTTAAAAAAAAATCGTTTGTTTTCAATTTAAAAGATAATCCGTTGTGTTTTCTTTTTACCGCGCATAATGAGCATCAGCCAGAAAATACTGCCAACCTATGCAAATTTATCAGTTGAAAGCCTATGTCATCTTTATGTTAGACAGTAAGCCTCCATGTTAAACTGTTCCCCGAACACGAGTTTCCTCTTATTTTAATATGTTAAACAGATAAATGTAAACCTAACGGGTTTTTTTCTTTTCCTCGAAAACATATTTCGCGGAACTTAATTTGAAGGCCTGTACAACATGGATAAAAATTCTCATTACATATTTTGCTTCATCATTACTATATTTCATCCCCCCCACCCCCTTGTGAGACATGATTCTGTAATGGCTGCGCGGGGACTGCTGCCATTCAGCTTATGCAAATAAATAGACGTCTTTTTTTCTTTTTCAAGACCAGCTCTGAGAGCCCTTTTTAGGCAATTTTTTTTTACGCTCTTTTCCTGGAAAAAAAAGACCAAACCGATCGTTAGAAGGGGAAATGGCGTCCGAGGTGGAATAATAATATCGTAAATTTCAGGGTCGGCGAAAGTAGTGTATGTATGTATATATATATATACACGCTGAAGATCAAACGGAAATCGGAGAATTGTAGGATGTTGGTAGCAAAATGGTTGCCGCCGTGTATTATGCAGATTGGCCGTTTTTATTTTTGATCGTTTAATTCCACGCCGTGCCGTTTATTATAGAGGCTGACCAGATAATTATAAGCCAGTGCTGCTGTGGTTATGGTGATTAACGGCGAGCTTTTAGAAGGGAAAAAAATTTTTTTTCCTTCCCTCCTGCTCCTTGAAGTGTTTATATCTAAAACAAGCTGCCGGTGAACTCTGAACGATTCAGTTTTTGTTTGTTTGTTTTAAGCTTTTAGTTACTTGCAAGCGAGAATATACAGGGTTTGTATAAAAGTATCGGGAAAATAGATTTATTTGAGATATTGCTACAATACCTCAAAAGTCTTCAAAGTACATCCCTTGAGCGTCGACACACTTTTGCCAGCGCCTTTTCTACGACTCTAAGGCTCCCTGATAGTTGGATTCTGGAGCGTCCTTAAGGCTCGGTGCACACGAGCGATTCGGTGTCGTTGCGGCACCGCAGTTGGGATCAAGCAGTACATAGAGTTGAACTAACCGATTCACACGGACGACGCGGACGAGTCGGTTAGTTCAACTCTATGTACTGCTTGAGCAACTTTGACGTGCAAGCTTCTTTGACGGCACTTAGGGTCCCATGGTGGTGTCCTTTGAGGGAGGATTTCACTTTTAGGTATAGGAAATAGTCTGCTGGTGCCAAATCGGGACTGTGTTAGGGGGTTGGGGAATCGTCGCCATGCCGTTTATCGTCAGGTAGTCGGGGACCTTGGAGCAGGTGTGGCTGGGTGCATTGTCGTGATGCAATTTCCAATTTCCGGCGATGGCTGGCCTCACCCGGTTGACCCTTCTCTTCAGTCTCCTTAGCACTTCTGGGTAAAAAGCACCATTCACTGTCTGCCCCTCGGGTACAAATTCGTAGTGGACCACCCCCTTGGCGTCGAAGAAAACGATGAACATGACTTTTCTCTGGATTTGCTCATTCGAGCCTTTTTTGGACGAGGTGATGCCGCAGTGTGCCATTCGGAACTTTTTTTCGGGTCGTATTCAAAAAGTTTCGTCTCCCGTGATTACGTTGTCCAAAAAGCCGGGGTCTTCTTCAACGTATTTCAGAAGGTCTTCGCAAGCAGACACTCGCCTCAGCTTTTTGGTCGTCCGTCAAGACCTTCGGGACGAGTTTACCGCAGATCTTTCGCATCGCCAAATTTTCAGTGATAATGCTGTGCACTGCCATCTTATCAATGCCAATTTCATCTGCGACCATGCGCACAGGTCTGAATTCAACACTTCACGCACACGTTGCACGTGACGTTGGTTCTTCAGGTCGACAGCCGTCCAGTGGGGCGCTCGTCCTCCACACTCTCTCGGCCATCTTTAAAGAGCTTGTGCCACTTAAAAACTGCAGTTTGTGACATGCTTTCATCCTTGAACACTTGGCGAATCATGCCCAACGTCTCCGTACCCGATTTCCCCAGTCCAACACAAAATTTGATGGCGTACCGCTGGTCAATCGTTCGCTGCATTTTGCGCTTGCACCAAGTCACTCGACAGGGGTCCACTAAAATCACGATCTAGCCTGAACGAACGTTTGCAGTCGACTGGCGCTTGGCGCGTCTTGAAGGTCACATCCCCCACCACCGAGCATACGCGGTGCGAGCGCGTTCCGATGTACAGTCACGCCAGGAAAAAATTGTTCCCGATACTTTTTATACAAACCCTGTATGCCGCCAGGAAAACCGAAATTTGGTTTTCATATATTTCAAGGTATAAATCAAGGGGGTTCGAGGTAGCCTAGTGGTAGCGCGTTAGCTTTCAGTGCTGAGGTTGTTTGGATCGAATAGCCAATACCTCCGTGTCTAGACCGGATATGGGCGCGTTAAATTCGTAGACCGGAAATACCCTCTTTGAGGACTTTCCGGTCAATGAGGAGGAGTAATTAATAAAAAATTTCTTTAATGTTTACTAAGTTTAACTATTCTATTTAGCACAAACATAGCAATTGAGATTCTTAATTTCAGTCTTTAAAAATCCAGAAATACTGAGATATCACTGGTTTTCTGAAAATAAGATTGTTTTGACATAAACAAGATAATCGATTCAGCCGAAGAAAGAAAGGAAATCTGACATGCTCCAGTTTTCCACTAAGGTTTGAACTTAATGGTGAATGAACTCTGAAATATAACTAAAAGTATTTATATCGGGTTGTTCCATTGCCCGATTTTGACTAATTTGTTTTTATTCTCCATTTGCTCCTATTAGGACTGACGTTTTCTTATACTATGGTGTATAACGAAATATATCTGTAGCTGGGTAACCCCAACGGCTAGATTTTACTGAAACTGCCTTCATACGTTTTTCTACATTGTTAGGGGTAACGTTTTCTTAAACTAGGTAATAAGAATATCTGTAGCTGGGAAACCCTTGGATAGATTTTAGCGGGACTTTATCCACTAACTTAGGGGGACTTTATCCACTTAACTTATGATTTTTCCACTAACTTAGGGGACATTTTCTGGTACTCTTTTACGCAACTATTATTATCTACAAATGGTGTTATTTAGCCTAATTTTAGCAAAATAAAATTTTTCTAATGTTAAGGGCTACATTTTCTTGTTAATTAGTTTAAGATTGGAAAGAGTGGTATATATATATATATATATATGATTACGGAAAATAAAAAAATAACCTATCTGTATTGGTGAAATTGGCTTCTTCTTTGAAAGGGCAAAAACCAGTTGGAATTATGTAGAGTACGAAGTTCTGTGAAAAAACAGAAAACCTGAATAAAGAACTGGTAAAGAACTGAATTTTTCTAATAAATTCTCTGGGTAAAATAGTAGTAACCATTAGTAACGCAACAAAGTATGGTTAAGATTCGGAAGTATGTACTCTCATTTCTACATCATGAAAGAAAAGATATCCACGTATCGGATGATACGCCCTCGAAAAGAAAATTCATTTTTAAGTCATAAGCGGAGATATATAGGCAACAAAGAAAATAAAAACTTGACATATTTTTACTATATTTGTGTGTCAAGGGCTGACCTTAATGTGTCTCTGCAACTCGACAGAAATCATCATTCCATTTTTTCTGCGTTATAATCATTGTTCCTCCCCCTCACCTATGTTGCCGCCATCTCGGAATTTGCATAGCTTAATTCTATTTCAGTTCTACCAACTGCTGCCATTCAGCTTATGCAAAAAGATGTTTTTTTTAACTTTTTCATGTTCACAGTAGGGAGGGAGATAGATTTCTTATCAGACCTAACCATCATTAGACTCAAAATGACGACCGACTGAAGACCAATAAGATGAAATTTCAGGACTAGTGCAATTACAAAATGTATGCCATCAAACTGAAACATAAATTTAGAATTTAATTGCAAGGTTAAACTCCTGTGATTATATTCGTAGTTGCCCGATTCCCCAATTTTCATTCTTTCCCTTTTAGTTCGTTGCATCGCTGCTTATTACAGAGACTATCAAAATAACTGATATTAATAGCATTCTCTGCAGTTGCATGATGTATAAATTGTAGAAATAATTTTACGATCTTATTTATGTGTTTGTGTTGGAAACAAGCCGGCGACGAATTTTGATGGAAATGCTGTGCTTGTGTGCATAGTGGAAGAGCTTCTGTTTAATGTCTTGCTTTCTGTTTCAACTGAAAATTGCAAAGATCTGAGCTACCAAACAATTCGAATTATTAATTTAATGTTTTTCTTTCGTCTCCTGAATATAAGGTAGTGGGAGGATTTCTAAAGTTTGTAAAATTGTCGAAACTTCTGTTGATTGTGAAGAATAATTATTAGCAATAAATATCCTTTCTTCATACCAATAGGCATTTTTAAAAATAAATTAAGCGATATTTTATTCTTGTTACATTGTTAATACGCTTTAACATGCTGTGTATATTTTTTACTGGCGTAAATTTGATTTCTGTGCACAAAATTAGTCAAAATGTAATACTCAATTTCTAGAATTTGATTATCATCTCGAAAAAAATTGCTAAAATTCTGTCATTGGAAGATATTTCCACGCGTGCTTAAGGGCCTGTTCACATAGGAGTCCGTTGCGTTGCGTTGAGGAAAAGATGACGTTGAGACGAAAATAAACCAATCATAGGCCTCCAAACGATTAGCAATGAAATTTTTAACGCCTATGATTGGTTTATTTTCGTCTCAACGTCATCTTTTCCTTAACGCTACGCAACGGACTCCTATGTGAACAGGCCCTAATAGACTCAACTTGACACGATCAAATCATTTCGCAAACGATTTCTACGGGTCATGAAAATTGCCAGTTTCTAGATAATAATTACCAATTCGAAAAAATTGCTAAAATTCTTATATTGGAAGGTATTTTTGCGCCCACTTAATACACTCAACTCGACAAGATTAAATCATTTCGCAAACGATTTCTTCGGGTCATGAAAATAGCCAGTTTCTAGATAATAATTATCAATTCGAAAAAATTGCTAAAATTCTTATATTGGAAGATATTACCACGCCTACTTTAATACACTCAACTCTACACATTAAATTAAATCATTTCGCAAACAATTTCTTCTGCTCATGATTAAAACATGCAGTTTATCGCTGTCTCTCTGGTTCTATCTCAAGCATTAGTTATTTATTCGATACCTTACTCCTCCGCTCCCCAACTCGTTACTTTAATATAATTTGAAAAAAAGATGAAAACGAAAAATAAGGAAGTATATACTCGAAATCCGTGACCTTGCTGCGAATTTAGATGCATGAAAAAGTATCCAGGCAAAGAGCCTCATGCCAAGTCGTGGATTAAGAATTAGCTCTCGTGTTACCGTTGTGTTGTTTTGAATGTTGCTCGTCACATATTATGTTCTGGAATGGAATTGAGCTACTGCGTACATCGCGAAGCAGTTCGTTAACATCGCTGTACACATCAGCGTGGCTTTACGTACAAATTGTATATTTTCTTTAAAATAAAAGTATACAGTGGGGCCATTTTGCGAAATTTAACTTTCGTTGGGTTTTGGACTTTTCACATGTGCGGCAATAAACCTCTGAGTTTCTGTTGGTTACTATTGATTTTATAACGTTTGTTTCATCTTTTGTGATCACAGAGAAGCTATTTCGTATAAAAGCGGCCAAGTTTTAAAAGTAATCTTCCAATGAAATGAGTGGAATTTAAAGGTGCGGCCATTAATTTCCAGGATTGATCTAATAACTCCAGAAAATATTACATGAAATACATACCCATTTAATATGTTTCGAAGTAATTCCCACCTGCTGTAATGCACTTCTGTGCTCGGCTGTTTAAGTTTCGGAAACAACTTTTAAAGTCCTCTTTCGGAATGCTCTTTAATGTGGACGTCACCATTTTCTTGAGGGCTTCGACATCCTCAAATCTTGTTCCCTTCAGCAGATCTTTCAGTTTTGGAAACAAGAAGTCTGCCGGTGCTAAGTTCGGAGAATGTGGAGGATGCTGCATCTCCACGACCTCATGCTGGGCCAATTTTCTGAAGGGAACAAGATTTGAGGATGTCGAAGCCATCGAGAAAACGGTGATGTCCACATTAAACAGCATTCCGAAAGAGGACTTTAAAAGTTGTTTCCGAAAATTATACAGCAGAGCACAGAAGTGCATTACGGCAGGTGGGAGTTACTTCGAAACATATTGAATAGGTATATATTTCATGTAATATTTTCTGGAGTTATTAGATCGGTCCTGGAAATTAATGGCCGCACCTTGTATGACTGTTGGGCACTATTTTACTGTACTGTATTACAAACTCGGAGATTTAATTTTTAATCACTTACGGGGAAACTTGTGGAAATCTAAACAATAAAAAGATGACTACTTGATAGCCACTTTCTATTTGACTGGTTATCAAGAGGCCAGGTTTTTACTGTTTTAGTTTACTATTGATAATGTTCCTTCATCCAAACAGCCTCAAGAGACCATTTATTTTTTTTTTCAAAACTTCAAGCGATCGCCTTTTTTACATATGTAACTCTTTATGATTTTTCCGATTTTGATTGCCGTAGATTACCGTGCATCCCAGAAAAGTGCTCCATCTTCAGTGTTAATCTGTCATCTCGTCTATGACGAGTGCTTAAAAAGCCTTTTACCTCCCCGCGCAAGCCCTCGAGGGGGGGGGGGGGGGACCGCGCTCTCAAATAAATGCCAGTCACACGCCATCTGTTAATTCATTACCAGTCCGTGAGGTGCTTGTCATTTTCTCATTTGCATCACGATGATCTCCCTGTCTTGGACCACCCCAGGTAAAGGGAAAGTAACTTTCTTCTAATTACACTCTCCCATCTCGTCATTGCCGTCTGTCTTGCCACATGTGTTGCGGAAGCACGGCTCGATATCTCACTCTGGAAAAGGGGGGGGGGGGCAAAAAATTGGGTGGTCGGACGCTGAGCTGTACCACAGATAATGATCATTAAGGGTCGGTAATGAAGTACTGCTTAGTTTAGCGGTTTCCCCCTAGCGTGTTGACATTCCGCCTTGTAGCCCGCAATGATCGAATTAGAATTAATAAGTCCGCCCCCGGCTCCTGGAGGGGAACTGGAAATGATCCGATTTTTCCGATGGGCAACCGTTAATAGAGCCGTGATCATTTAAGTTCCAGAGCGAGGTTTCGTAATGGATTTTTTTTCCTCGCTTCGTGGGTCTTAAAATAGTGTCTCTCATCATACGCTGGGTTGTTGAAGCTGTTCCGAAGAGAAATCGTCTATTTCGTGTTCCCTTTCAGAACGCGGTCGCGATTCGTCCGCTGAAGACGCGCCAGGCTGAAGTAGATTAGTCCAAACGCAGAAGTGAAAGTTTGTAGGAGTGGCCAGTTTGTGGTCGTCACTGGCTAGCAGTGAATTCAAGGAGTATTTTTATATACCACAGAACCAAAGCACAGTATCAAAATTTAAATATGAAAAATAAAATATTTATATTACATAAATTTTACATTGAAAATACGACTCGTACAAATTAAAAAATACCGTGATACCAAAAATTGAGAAGCAAAAAACGTAACAACGAATACAGAATTATTTTTTCTGCTACTCTCGTACCGGATCATCGTAGTTGCCAGGCAACTTCTTCAAACAGTGATATATGATTTTTTTAAAATGTCGTCTGCAGCGGGATTCGGCAATATACCACAAAACCAAACCACAGTATCAGAATTTAAATATGAAAACTAAAGTATTTATTACATAAATTTAACATTGAAAATAAGACTCGTACAAATTAAAGAATACCATGATACCAAAAATTACGAAGCGAAAAACGAAACAACGAATACGGAATTATTTTTTCTGCTACTCTCATACCGGGTCATCGTAGTTGCCAGGCAATTTCTTCGAAACGTGAAATACAAATATTTTTAAATGTCGTCTGCAGCGGGATTCGGCTTTATACCACAAAACCAAAGTACAGTATCAAAATGTAAATTATATCTCGCTACGCCGCACAATTTTTTTTCTCTCCGCAGGACCGTTATTGAGGAACGTATTCCTACGTTAAAAAAGGGTTTTATTCGATATAACACCATTTTGCATGATAAAAAAAAACCGTTTCCAATAAGCAAATTTGTCCCCGTTTATTTAGTTGTACCTTTTCACATTCCAATAAAATTACAAGACACAGTCCGTTTGTTGCTTATCGCACTGAATAAATGTGCAAGAAACGCTCCGTTTATTTTCTATTAATAATACGACTTTATTTAAAAGACTAGTCTTTACTTCGGGTAATCCCATTTATCTAAAAAAAATGACATTCAAATAAATTATACAATACTGGGGTTTTTTAGAGTCATAAGACAGCTGGATAAGAGAAACTTATACAGTGATTTCCGCTTATAAGAATCACGTTTGTTATTACTGTTTTTGATTCTTATAAGCGGTTGATTCTTATAACCGAAACTTCCCTTTGGACAGGCACACACACACAAATATATACTTGTACATATATATAAACACACAGGCACATATATACATAATTTACCATTAAATACTCTTTAATTTACGTTATTTATCATTTATTAAAATTGTTTTTTATAATTTTAAAAATACTCAATTTCTAAACAAAATACTATAACTCAATTTCTAGACCTATAAGTAACAACACATGATTATAAAATCAACAAGAGACAGCTTCTCTTTGACTACACTTTGGAAGAGCATCATATCTAATTAAGAAGTTCTGTTTTTCAGAAAAACTAAGAGTTTTCCTTGTTTTTATCATATTTGAATTCGACTATCAAAAAGTTCTAACACTAACTGGCAATTTTGTTAGAAAACTAAAGCGAATACTAGCGACGTATGCTTATTACAGTCTCAGACGAAGATTCCCTTTATAGCTTACGTTTCACGGTTTGATTCTGAATCAAACCGTGAAACGTTTGATTCAGCATCTGGTTCATCTGATTCAGCAAAATGGATCCGTTTACGTTTCACGGTTTGAAGTGTTGAATCCACTGTCCCGTTTGCGTAAGTGATGGTGGACACTTCGCGGAAGATTTATGTGTTTCAGGGTCCAGAAATCCGCAACCAGGAAGTAAGTGGTGGGAAAAAAGGAGTGCCTGTCTGGAGAAAAGTGAAATCGGACCCGGGCTGGTTAGGTGCCCCTGGGTAAAGCTTATAAGACAGTGTTTAGCAAAAGCGTATAAGGAGAAACTCTTATGTTATGTCAAAAGGAATGTATTTTACGACTGTTTTCCACCCCAAAGTTTTATCAATCTTTCTTTTCAAAAACTTAAGAAAGAATTTCGTACCTTTTGAGAGTTCAAGTGGCATTTTTTGGAAAAATGAAAGGAAGGCGAAGATTGCAAACTGATTCTTATAACCGGTGGATTGATTCTTTAAAGCGGAAATTTTAACATGGAAATAATACATTTGTTTTTGTTTTTGCGATATTGATTCTTATAAACGGTTGATTCTTATAACCACTGATCACTATAAGCGGTGGTTACTGTATATAAATGCTAAATAGAATGAATGAAAAAAAATACCCTTCTGTTATAGTCTTACATTTCTTCCACACAGGTCATTCTAAATAAATTATGGTAATATTATCTGGTCAAGGATGATTCGCTTAATTAATTTTAATCATATTCAAAAACAAAAAAAAAAAGTTCTATACGCTTTAATAAAAGTTAAATTTACTGGACATTTAGCTTTTTGAAATTTACTTCAAACATAGTTAAAAAAGACAACATATTTAATCAACCGTGAAAGTAATAGCAAGATAAATTACAGATTTTACTCTTAAAACGGGCCCAAGATGTAACGATAGTGTATCCAGTCTTGTTTTGGTTCAATAATCGGTCCGCGAAAACATTTTCTTCTTTTATTCTATCACACATAAATTATGTACATATTTACAACATCGAAATGTTATTCGAGTGGATACATCATTTACATTGCCTCTCGGGGCCGAATCCAACGTTCAACTAACATGTCTTTCATGGGGGAACTCATCACGTGCGTCGGTCACATGACACAACTCCGTTCTAGGTAAATAACATGGAACACAAGATAACCTGTCGGTAGCACGCTGGATTTCGGTGCCGAGGATGCTCGGATCGATTCGGCTGTTAAATACCTCCATTCCTAGGCCGGATATGGGTACGTAGACCGGAAAGTACCTCTATGAGGTCAGAGAGGGTGGAAGAGGGTACGATCCTCCCAGATTTCATCCCTGGGGATGCTCGGTCAAAAATCAGGTGGCACCTCTCTAAGACGTACTACGACATTTGAGGTGCTATTGTAAACTGGAGCCGCCTTGACTGGAACACTTCTGGCATGAGGGCTTTAGCAGCAGCAATAATTGAAGGCCTTGTTTGAATAGTGGTCCAACTCTATTCTTGTTCATTTTGAGATACAGAGCCTCAAAGTCTAATGAGTGCTGAGAAATGACTGCTGAAGTCTGAATTGTAATGCCCTCTGTTGGCAGCGGAAATAAGCTGGAGGTATACCAGTTTAAAAATAAGATAGAAATGACTGGTATGAACGTGATAGTGAGGCTAACTCCATTTTTTTTTAAAGTGGGCTTGGACCACTATTCAAATAAGGCCTTCAGTTATAACTGCTATTATTACCATGTTTTTATTAACTTGCTTTCTTGTTTGTTTGTGTGTGTGTTTGTCCAGTACAAATCTTGCAATCGATTTTTAACTAACTTCCCGACTAGCTAGACAATTGAAACTATTAGAATAGCTCAGACCACGATGACAATGCATTATTTTAATGCTTTTAGCCATCTTTAAGCAGGATTGAATTCATTTTCAGTTAATTTTGTTTTGTAGAATGGTGCAGCCATCTATCGGCCGGGACGGGAACGAAAAGTTAAACGCAAAAATTTTAAAAAAGTATTTATTAATACATAGAATTGTCAAGTTTATATGATTCAACAGAAAATTTAAAAACATGGTATATAAAAAGTTCTTTTTATCTTGTAATTATTTTAAATTGAATTGGACCTTATTCAAATAAGGCCTTCAATTATAATTGCTATTATTTTTAATTATTGTTGTCATTATTAATGATTATTACTTGTGCATTAATCGACTGATTTGCACGGCAAGAGACTGATTAGCTACGGTGGACCACACTTTATTTCCTTGCGTGGCACATTTCGGTCGCACCACAGAAACAAGGCTGCTGTGTGCTAACCCTATTGGATTAGCTCACCTCAGTGTTAACCTATTTAGAAAATGTGTCTATTATTGACAGCTACATAAAAGCCGATAATCCAATAAAATTGGTATTTTCAGATAGCCCGAACTTCTCTGAAACTTGCAACAGGATTCATTTTAGAGATTTCGTCGACCAGAGGAATTTAGGAGCGTTTATATCACATAAGACCAGATTTTTGCCCCAAAAAATTAAAATTTTAAAATATCGTTTGCATTTTTTTAAAAGAAAAAATACCCCAGGGCGTAAAATTCTTTTTCTACATTAAAACATTTTCTACATTCTTTTTGTACATAAAAACAAAGAAACAAACAAACAAACAAAAACTTCAGGTAGTCTCTTCAGGTAGTCAGGTAGAAACTGCAGCGGGTTATTAATGTAGGATTATTTATCGTTGTTTGCCTCTTTCGTATGTATATATGTATGTATATGTTATGCATATGTATCTATATATATGTACGTGTGTGTATATATCTATATATATATATATAAAACAGTTCCGTAACTGCCTGACAGGCATATAACGCACAGACCAAACCGCTGGACCTAAAGGGCTGAAATTTTGCATGGCGATTCTTCTCATAGTGTAGGGGTGCACTAAGAGAGGTTTTTGAATAAATCTTAGATTTTTTTAAATTACATTTTTAAGCTGTTTTAGTAACTTTTTTAAACTTTGCATGCATTTTTAAAATAATAATTTGAGGGTTATAAATTTTATATCACGAGAAAGATCATAAAAATTCCTTTAAAATGAAATCTTTTTCGAATCTTTACCTCCATTTTCTGATTTTTGGAAAAATTAATTTTTAAAGATTTTTTTAAGATTAATTTTTAAAGTTAAATTTATTAATACTGATCACGTAATTTCTTTTTTTGGTACTTTAAATTAATTTATCGTCACGTGCATAACAACGAAATAGACAAAAAAATATTTTTTTTTTTTGCTAATGCGGCAGACGATTGAACATTATCCAAAAAATATTAAAATATAGTCTTTTTTACATCAATTGCCTACATTGATCGTTGTATTTATTATAAATATACACACACACACACACACACACATATATATATATATATTTATTTATTTTGGCATTAATTGCATACATTGATCGTTGTACTTAATTGGAATGTACTCAGGTAGTCTCAAGTCCGAAGTGCGGGTTTTAAGCTAGTATATATATAGTGGACTCTCGATCGATCGTTCTCCGAATCATTGTTTTTCCGTATGTGTCGTTTATTTCACCCAGTCCCGACGATGATATTGCTTTGTTATGTTCCTGAATCTATCGTTTTCCGTTATTGATCGTTCAGTTCAGTCGGTCCCTTTGAAAACGATAGATCGAGATTCTACCTACTCTCTCTCTCTCTCTCTCTCTCTCTCTCTCTCTCTCTCTCTCTATATATATATATATATATATATATATATATATATATATATATACACACACACACACACACACAGGTAACCCTCCTATAACACGGTAGATAGGTTCCGAGAAAATGCCGTGTTCTGTCAAACCGTGTTATATGAGACCCAGAGACAGTTACAAAAAGGGGGGTTACGTTCCGAAAACTTATTGAAAACAAACTTTTTTTTAAATTCCATATAAGCAACTTAATTTTTATTAAAAATATAAATGTATGTATAACACAAAACGAAAAGAAACAAAAATATTATTTTAATTTAATGTGACCTTAATTTAATAAATTTCTTCCTAAACGCTGCTCAGTACAATCAAACGAAAACGTTTTTTCGGTTGAACGATATCACCTTCACTTTCAGAACCCTTTTCTTCAATTAGATATTTTGCAACTTCTATTCTCTTTAAAAAATCTGCAATTATGTTTAGTATGCTGGTTCTTACAAGGTCATTGTAGATTTCATGGTATGGAGATGGATAATTTTGCAGCTCCCTTTTGAATTTTCGGCTACTTTCAGCGGAAGGGTCTGCATTCAATAAAAATGATTCAAGATTTTCAGCTAAGCTTAGGCCTTCTTGTAATTTTATAGAGTTATAAATTAATAAATTATAATTTGTTTTTACATTTTCATGTAAACCCACTATAGTTCATTATTCCTTCCCGTCATTATTTAAAGATAATTTAGTTTTTAAATATGTTAAACAAATATCATGTTATCTGGTGCTTGTGAAGTACAGTGTTGTACAAAGGTTTTCGCAAATTTTTTTTAGTGTTAGAGCGAAACTGTGTTTCAGGTTGCAGTGTTATACGAGGGTTCCCGCAATTTATCCTATCGTGTTAGAGCGAAATCGTGTTGCAAGATACCGTGCTGTAGGAGGGCTATCTGTATATATATGTGTATGTGTGTCATTATTTTGGCGCATTTTGGTGCTTTTCTGTGTAACTGTTTACTGCTTGCCCAAGCGATACAGATTGGGTTTGGCGATAAGCCAAAATTATAACTCGCGACGTAGGACATCTGAAATTTTACTTTCATGGAGGAACGCAATCCTACGTTAAAAACACTTTCTATCCAAGCGGCAATCCTTGAACTCATTTCTCCATAGGTTAACATTGAGGAGAGCGAATCAAACGGGGTTAATATACAGCTGCCTTAAGACTCCGATTTCCAATTAGAAAAGTGATAATGTAAAATTCTACAGCAGCAAATCTAAGAAAAAAATATATAAAAACTGAATATTACGTACAGCCCTTAGGCTCGGTGCACACGAGCGATCCGGTGTCGTTGCGGCACCGCATTTGCGATCAGGTAGTACATAGAGTTGAACTAACCGACTCACACGGACGACGGACTGCCTGATCGCAACTGCGGTGCCGCAACGACACCGGATAGCTCGTGTGCACCGAGCCTTAATCATAAGTACCCGCTTGGTTCAGTAAACCCCTCCGGCATCCTGAATCCCACGTCGAGGTAAGGCAGTCCTCTAATGGACCTTTACAACGCCGAATATGCATGCCGCATCATTCATGCTCGCAAATCCAGAAAAGCAAAACGCGCCAAGCAGATTGGAGAATAATTAAAAACTAACAACGGCGAGTTGCGTAACGTTAAAAAACCGGCTGTCGCCTCATGGGGTGGTCCAGACGCAAGATAAATAAAATGTGTTTCATCTAGGTATCACGCCACAAGAGATGGAAACAGTGTCGGTCGCAGTTTTTTTTTTTTTTTTTTTTCCGGGCTCCTCAAATTTTACTGTCGGGTCAGCTACGACTGCATTTACAAGGGGGCGGTCGCTCCTAGTGTCGAAATGGAACAAATGAGGCTGCAAGGGAAATGCCAATAAATTCCGTATTTTTCGGAACGTAAGACGCACCTCAAAGTTATGGGAGGATTTTTAGAAAGGAATATTTTGTATTTTGTTAGGTATAGAAATATATTTTCAATTCCTTTAAAGATATATAGTACCGTAACTAGGCAGGAGCAACAGCGGCACCCGCCCAGGGCCCACTTGGAAGGGGGGCCCAAACTGCTGTATTTGTTTTATTTTCCCAAACCTAATTAATTAAGGGGCCCAAATGCATATTCTTGTCCAGGGCCCAGGAATGGCTAGTTACGGCACTAATATATATATATATATATATATATATATATATATATATATATATATATATATATATATATATACAGGGTCATCGAAAAGAATTGGACACATTTCACTTAATCATATTTAATGAAATAATTACAATACAAACAATTCTTTCGTTGTGTAATGTACAGAATTTAACAGAATTTTACCTTAATAAGTTTCAATATGAGCACCGTTGGTTGCTCTACACACATCAGGTCGGTAATCAATCTTCTGATTTTTTGGTGAATTTTTAAAGTTTAATTTATAGAATTTAATTTATTAAATGCTGATGACGTGGTTTCTTTTTCTGGTACTTTAAATAATTTATCGTCACGTGCATAACAACGAAATAAATTGACAAAAAATATTAAAATACAGTAAAAGATAAAATTTAACCACTATACTGATTGAGATGGAAGTTTTTTAAGAATTTATTTCAAATTAGTGACTACCATCCAGGAACTGATAGATCACATTTATCCAGGCATTGCTCGAATACAGAATAAGCCTATAGAAAGGTTTTGCGAAAGGGTCATTTTGACTAAAAAAAAACGATCAAGCTGCACTCGTTAATGACATGTTGCTAAAGGCCTTTGACGGGAATGAGATGGTCTACAAGTCGATAGACACTGTCTGTAATTCAGGTGATGCCGTTAACTATCTGGTAGAGTTTTTAAATTCCCTTAAACCACCGGGTCTTCCATACCTTAAGCTCTTTTTGCGGAAGGGCACACCCGTAAAGCTCCTTCGGAATTTAAAACCACTGAAATTGCGTAATGGCGCAATTTCAGTGGTTTCACTAGACTACAAGTGAAAGCCCTGCATGAAAATGTAATCGAAGCCATTTTTTAACCGGGTGTGCTCAAGGAGAAAAAGTGTTCGTGCCACCCATTCCTCTAATAATCAATGACCTCCCCTTTGACTTTGATAGACTGCAGTTTCCCCTCAAATTATGCTTCGCCATGACAGTCAATAAGTCTCTAGGTCAAACTTTAAAATACGCTGGCGTAGATTTAAGAGAAAATTATTTCTCCCACGGTCAGTTTTACGTAGCTTGCTCACGCGTAACTTCGCAGACGAGCCTGGTGATATTAGTTCCGCCCAATAAAGAAACAAAAAAAATTGTTTATAAGGAAAACCCCTAAAAAAGCAATTTCATTATTTTCTCATTGTAATTATCCTAAAATGTACTCCGTAGCGAAGCACGGGTATTCAGCTAGTATATAATAAATATATATAATGTATGTAATAAAATATTAACTTCCAGCCAGATACAACAACAACAACGACGAACCATAAGACACACCCCAATTTTAAGTCGATTTTTTTATGTAAAAAGTTGCGTCTTATGGTCGGAATAATACTGTACGTTTTAAACTAAAATCCCTTTCGTTGATCCATAATCTTCTCGATTTGACTAATTATGGGGCGCCTGTTAAAAGACCAAGTTTGTCCTCCCCCAAATTGTTCAGTGCTTTTACGAACTTTTCAGGTTTGACCTCAAGTTTAAAAGTAAAAACTATTGCTGACTCGGTTACTGGGAACCACTCTCTACGCCGTAAGAAGAGAAGAAGAAAAAATCACTTGCGGTATTCCAAAGAACATTTCAGTCCCATTGTGCTTTTCAACTGCCTACGACTTTTCACGGAAATCAAAGGTGTATGCAGGGTTGTTTGATGTGTTTATAACCAAGCTTCTCGGTGGAAGATTCATCTTTGTATAGCGAAGTTTGAAGCGAGGTGATATCGCGATATCTGTTGTAAAATGCGGCTGACTACCTCGGTCTCATAGTCAACTTGGATATAAGTGATGTGACTCGTCCAAAACGACAAAATAGTCGGGTTTTCACAGCAGAAATCTATACTTCAAATACGTATGAGATAAGTGAACTACGTAAAGGTAAGTGAGGTTTCTGATTCTAGCGCAGATTATTTGATTCTAGACTTCTATTTGGTCCATCCAATATGCATAAGTTATATGATTATTCAAGCTATGTTTTATATTTCAAATGAAGTGGTTGATTTTAAACATTTCAATTCTTTCGTGTTCTTCCTTTATTCGAGAATAACCATGCATTTTTCCTCATTAGTATGAGAAATTGTTTGTTGCAAAATTTATACCAGACTAGCTGAATACCCATGCTTCGCTAGGGAGTACGTTCAAATTAAACACAACGGTCAATGTATACAATTAATGCCCCCCCCCCCCAAAAAAAAAAAAAAATATATATATATATATATATGTATATATATATATGTGTATATATATGTATATATATATATATATGTGTATATATATGTATATATATATGTGTATATATATGTATATATATATATATATGTGTATATATATGTATATATATATGTGTATATATATGTATGTATATATATATATATATATGTATATATATATATGTGTATATATATGTATATATATATGTGTATATATATGTATATATATATATATATATATATATATATATATATATATATATGTGT